>JAVKPL010013008.1:0-66313 GCA_032173675.1 Gastrolobium villosum | reverse complement strand
ATTGCTACCAAGATGTATCAGGCCATGAAACCAAATTTTTGATGGTCTGGTATAAAGAAAGATATTGCTCGGTTATGAATAAGTGTTTGATATGTTGTATATGTGCATTCATTCACATTCATATAAATATTATATAATTTTTGATGTTATGATGATGAATGTTATGAGAATCCTGGCCAGTGACCTTGGTATTTTGACTGCCCATGGCTTTGACCTTGGGAGTTATTTTCATACTACAATTTGTGTACAGTATGTGTTGATTGCCTATGGCTTGACCCTGGGAGTCACACTAGACATGTGAGACATGTCAGTTAGCTATTCTTGGGGAGAGCCCTTGAATAGTTAACCAGAGTATTAGTTATGATGTTATATTTTGCATTTGGTATGTATCAAGGAGATTCCTCGTGTAATTCATAGAGTGCAGTTTCTCTAGCCAGTAGAATTTGTAAATTGTATTATCAGTGCAAGGACTGATGTACAATAAATTGTGAATTATATTTTCAGTAAGAAGATGGATGTAATATGCTAAACAAATCATGTTTAGACCAGAAATGATAAGTTTAGAAGTTTTACGGTTTTGTGTGCGAACAGTGCACAGTTTGTAATTCACAGGGCATTTCGTTAAAAACGGTGCAGAAACCCAACTGTGAATTATTATTACTATTCCTTAGGGAATAAAAGTGAACTTAAATGAGCTTAGAGAAATAAAATGACGAATATAAGTTTGAGAATGAGAAGCCCTATGGATTACTGTAGCCCTTGAATATTCCGGAATGGAAGTGGGTTAGTATTTCTATGGATTTTGTAGTAGCATTGTCGAGAACTCAGGCTGGTTTCGATTTTATATGAGTTGTGGAGGACGGATTGATTAAGTCTGCACATTTCATTCCAGTCAAAATGAGTTTTTCTGCTGAGCAGTTGGCTCGATTATATGTAAAAGAGATTGTGAAACATAAACCGCTTGAAGTTTATGAAGGGAATCATGTGTTTATTAGTTTGCCTCCGAGTACAGGTGTTGGGCGTGATCTCGGGGTGAGGAAGTTGAGTCCTAGGTTCATAGGGCCCTACCAGGTAATAAAGAGGGTCGGACCTGTGGCGTATCAGCTTGCCTTACCTGCACATCTGTCTAATTTGCATAATGTTTTTCGCATCAGTCAGCTTTGTAGATATGTCTTTGATGTGTCCCACATTGTCCAGCAAGACGAAATTGAGGTAAAGAAAGATTTGAAGTTTGTTGTGGGACCACTGAAAGTTCTGGTTCGCGATGAGAAAGTACTGAGGAACAGGGTTATTCCCACGATTAAGATACAATGGGAAGGTTTGACTCCTGAGGACGTTACTTGGGAGCGGGGAATGATATTCTCCAGCATTATTCTGAGTTTGACGTCAGGTATTGGTTATGTTATACGTGCGATTTTGGGGACAAAATCCTTAAAAGGTGAGGTGAATATAATGACCCTCACATTTATTATGGATTTAATATTAAAGGATAATTATAAAGTAAAAGAAATAAAGTCACTTTGGGTGAAAAAGGAGTTAAAATGTCAGTTAAGGGGTCAAAATGCGGGTAAATAAAGTTATCCAAAAAGTAAAAGTAAAAATAGAAACATGACTAGAAAAATATTCTAGTCCATTGGGTAAAGTTTGGTAATGAATGGAGGTGTGTAGGTAAATAAGTTGTTACCCAGTTAAAATAACTTAACATATAAAACTTTGAACTCTTTTTATATTTCCTCCTTGTGCGCGTCTTCTTCTCCTGGAACCAGCGACAGCCATGGAAATAGGGGGGATGGGTTTGCTTTCTCTCTCTTCTCTTTCTCACTCATCTAGACACCAAAATACAAAGTGCCATACATGAAAGTTCAAGTAAAAATCGTGGTGAATCCATTCCACCACTTTGTTTGAGCTGAAATCGCTTGTGTGAAGAGTTACTCCTCCTCTCAAGTTCGTGGCACTATTCATCCAAGTGCAAAAGTGTGGATTTTGAGTGAGCTTTGCTTGGGTTTTGCTCTTTGGACCTTGGATAAGCAATTGGAGGTAAGAAATCCTCATTTTAATGGTTTGATTTATATGATTTAAGTGGTGAATATTATGAGCATATGTTATGGAAAATTTTGGAGCTTGGAATGTGAAATTGATGATGAGTTAGCATGGTTTATGACATTATAGTGTTAAATAAGTATGAATATATGTTGAAAGTTGAAAAAAGTCCCTAGCACCTCCTCCCCCACGGTTCATCCATGTGTGAAAAAATTAGGGTTTAATGTCAAAAAATATTTGGACACTTTGTGAACGTTTATATGTATATGTAAGTTGTGAATTAAGTGGATTAATTGAATGATGCTTAGTGGTGTCTTATGTTTTGAGGCATAAATGGACGAATTAATGTGTAAAAAGGGTTTTATTACCTAATGATGATTATGGTTGTATGATAAGCTTGAATTTTATAGACTAAAGCATTGGAATCATGAAATTGACATGATTTCCTTTATCAGCCTCTTAGCCATTTACCAAGGATGTATGTTTTTAGAGTGCTTGTTTGTGATAATGAGTACTTATACAGCCTAAGGACTATATAATTAGATGTTTAAACATTTGGTTGAGTTAGATAAAAAGAAAAAATGAGTAAGTTCCTTCTTTAGGCCTTATATGTGATTATGGCCATTTTCAAAGGTTTGTGCTAGGAGTTACTGTTCTGCAAAGCGAGCATACTGTTATGCGTAAAATAATTTATATAGGTGGCTAAGCTTGGGTTTAGGCACTACACAAAGAGAAATCTTATAGCTCCTTTGTAATGGGCATTCTGTCTTAAATTGGGAAAAATAGGCTTTTAGGTGCTAAGAGGAGTAATGAGTGTTCTAAAGGCCTTTTGGGACTATCCGAAGATTAAGTGAATATGTGAAATGTTGAACAAAGAACCACCCACTCATGACTTAATATGATTAAGTAAAAAGAAAATAAACAATAAAGTGTGTGGCTTGTATATTTATATGGCATTATATCATTTTATTGAGTTTTGTGTTGAATTCCTTCTCTAGGTGTGCCTAGGGACTGTGAACGTTTGGATTGTCGTGGAGCAAGATAAGTAGCTTGTTCTTCTAGTAAGCAAATTGTAAAGCTTCAAGAGGTAAGCTCTATGTTTATGGGATTCGCCCTACTTTGTGTTCTGCCATAGTGTACGGACTGTGGTCAGGTTGTATGATATGTATGAGATATATGATATAGATGCATTCATATAGAGCTATATGATGATGTGATTTGATATGATTTAATGTGTTTACTTTGATATGTTTTGATGTTATTTCTGTAATGATATCTGGCTATTGATTTGTTTATGCACTGATGTCCGCTTGGGGTCCTCCCTTGGGACTGACGGTGTATTTATCTGTTATATGTTGAGTTCCGCTTGGGGTCCTCCCTTGGGAACATGTGCACTGATTTTCACTTGGGGTCCTCCCTTGGGATTGATTGTGTAAACTCTGTTATGTGATGATCTTTGGCCATTGATCTTATGTACACTGATGTCTTCTTGGGGTTCCCCCTGAGATTGACAGTGTACGCCTCCGATATGTTTTGGTTCCGCTTGGGGTCCTCCCTTGGGAACACGTACGTTGATTTCCGTTTGGGGTCATCCCTTAGGAATAACTGCATACGTCTCTGATAAGATTTGTGTATATGTTTTGTGTAGTTATGATATTTGTTACGTACATTGATTTCCGCTTGGGGTCATCCCTTGGTAATGATTGCGTACGTCCCTGAAATAACATGTTTTGTTCTGATGTGAGTATTGTGATGATTTTTATAAAAGATATTTGTTACGTGCGTTGATTTCTGCTTGGGGTCATCCCTTGGGAATGACTGCGTACGTCTCTGATAAGATTTGTGTATATGCTTGGTTTAGTTATGATATTAGATTACATGATATGTTATATGAGATATGTTCAGCTATGATATTTGCGTATATGATGTTTTGTATATTATGTATCTGACTGTCATGCAGGAAGTGAGCCCAGGGTATGGAGAGTTCTCTATAAACCTGGAGCTTACTAGAGATTCGTCTCTAACCCCGTTTGGGGATATGATTTCAGGAACACATTTAATTGAAGAGCCCTCCTGGGACAAGGAGACTACCATGGCTAGAGGTACTAGTATGAGGATATGGAGTTTTGGGTAGCCGGAGGCTACTATTTATTATAGATGTTATTTTTGGAGAACATATACTGTTGTATAGTGTTCCATTCATTTGGTGATCATGATGTCTGATCCATTATTTTGTATATGGCCTGTATATGTTTTGTACATGTCTTTCAGTTGGATTGCCTGCTGTTAGACATAGTGGCACGGAGCCAAGTTATGCATGCGCCCATGGATGGGTATATGATCATATATGGATATCTGGTATGTCTGAAAGTATATACTGTATAAATTGTCTATCAGGGTACCTTGAGAGTAGGATTGGCAAACCCCCAGTTGTCCGATATACAGAGGTTACTCTGTCCGATTTTCGTCTCCGTTAAATAAGAATTAAATTAGAACAAGTAATCAATGTGATATGTCATGTGAAAAAAGATTAAAGAAAAAGAAAAAAGTTAGCTCGTATTTTCGTAAGTTAAGTCTTCCGCTGTTTCTGTTTGTGTCAGATGTATGTTAATTGAACCGGCTCGAGACGGGGATGTTACAAGCTTGGGGTGGAAGATCCTTGAGGACCCCTTGTCTTACTGAGATTTCTTGTTTAAAGGTATCACCCCACGTTTGGGGACGCTTATTTCAGGATCAGATAATGTTGAGGGCTCAGGTGGCAGGAGGCCAGAGCTGAGTTGATATTTTATGACATGCTGGATGTTGACTGCTGTTATGTTTTCTCGCTTGATTACGATATTGTGTTGTAGTCCTGTGACTTAGATACTCACTTATTATTTATATATGAGGTATTTCAGTTAGTTGTCTTGCAATTCACATACAGGCAGTGTTTTATGAAATTGATTAAGTAATCAAGTTGGCTAAGATTAATGTCGTCATAATTGAATTAGAAAAAAAAGTTATTCCGCATTTTAATTAAGCAAGGCTTATACAATAGTATGTTAACAATCCGGGTTAGCTCGGGCTGTTACATTTTATGATATCAGAGCACTTTCTAGGGAAAAGCCTGTATGTATTGCAATAACTTAGGATGTTTCGTTGCGTGTCACTTTGTGTTCTCTCTGATTGATGTGTGTTATGATAATGCATATGTGACCACATGGCGTTGGTCTGGTCAACTCATTCTTTGTGTAACTTGTGCAGAGTCATGGTGCCACCAAGGAGGAACCCTAGTACGAGCGAGGATCAACCGGATCCTATCCTGGCTGCATTGGCTGAGATGCAGGCAGCCCGACTAGCCGACCAGGAGGCCACGAGGTTGGCAAACCAGGCGATGCTGGACGCCATCAGAGAGGCGAACAGGCGAGCCACTGCTGAGGTTTTGGAGGAGAACCGGATGGCCAACATGACTATGATGAGGGTCATGTTGGAGGAGTTGAGTGCTGGTCCTGCTGCTGGCTAGTGTCCTCCACCGCCACCGCCTCCACCTCCACCTAGTCAACAGGAGGACACCCAGAGTCAGATGGGTGAGGGTAGTCATTTGAAGGGGGCTTTGCAAACCATTCCCGTATTTGCTGAGGATCGTGACGAGATCGACCGCCGGCTGAATGCTTTCCGCAAGCATAAGCCACCTACGTTTGATGGGTCCTACGACCCCATTGCTGCTGCTAGATGGCTTCAGGCCCTGGACAAGATATTCAGGGTGATGCAGTGCACCGATCCGCAGAAGCTGATGTTCGCCACATACATGCTGGAGGGCGATGCCCATGAATGGTGGACGAACACCTCTCAGGCGTTCGAGATGCAGGGGCATGTGATGACATGGCCATTCTTTGAGGATTACTTTCTGGGTCAGTACTTTCCTTATGATGCTCAGGAGAGGAAGCAGGGAGAGTTTGACATATTGGTTCAGGACTCGTTGTCTGTGGACGAGTACCTGGCTAAGTTTAATCAGCTTGTTAAGTTTGCTCATTTCCGCATGGCGAGGCCGACTCCCATTTTCTTAGCTGCTAAGTTCCGTAGGGGACTTAATGAGGACATTGCTGGACACCTTGCTGGTTCTGCTTCGAGAGACTTCGGGGTTTTAGTACAGCAGTGTCGTGACATTGAGGACTACTGCAGGGCGAGCCAGGCCAAGAAGGCCAAGATTGAGGTGCCACAGGGTACTGGTGGTTCCGCTTCCTGGAGAGACAGGAAGTTTGGGAACAAGGGCAAGGGAAAACAGTTGGCGGCTAAGCAAGCGCCAAACCAGTTTAAAAAGACTTCTACTCAAGGGAACACAGCGAGACCTCCTGCTCCCAGATGCTCGGGATGTGGGAAGTCACACTTTGGGCCGTGTGCTACCGGCCAGTTGATATGCTTCCAGTGTGGCAAGGAGGGTCACTACTCCAGAGATTGCCCGACGGCGAGAGTTGCTGCAGTGCAAGCTGTGCCATTACAGATGGTTCCTACTGGGGCACCAGCAATGCCACCTACTACGGGGCGTGTGTACACACTTGATCGTCAACAGTCGGACAGAGCTCCGAACCTGGTCACAGGTACTGTTACCATTGGTGGTTCAGTTGTTGATGTATTGTTTGATTCCGGGGCAACCATTCATTTGTTGCTACCTCTATTGCTGTGGGGTTTGAGTTGCCCAGTGATGTGCTTTCTCCACCGATGTGTTGAAAGAGAAAAAGCTATATGTTAAGCCGTCAAAATGCGAGTTTTGGCTCAAGGCGGTGAAATCTCTGGGTCATGTGATTTCCGCTGATAGAGTTGCAGTTGATCCTAACAAGATTGAGGCCGTGATGGATTGGGAGAGGCCCAAGACGGTTACAGAAGTGAGAAGCTTCTTGGGTTTGGCTGGGTACTGCAGGAGGTTCATAGAGGGATTCTCCAAGATGGTGCTACCGATGACTCGCCTTACCCGAAAGGAGACTCCATTAGTGTGGACACATGAGTGTGAGGAGTGTTTCTACGAGTTGAAGGAGAGACTGACTACTTCTCCTGTGTTAGTCCTTCCTAATCCTGCGGAGCAGTTTGAGCTTTACTGTGATGCCTCTGGTAAGGGGTTAGGCTGTGTGTTGATGCAGAAAGGGAAAGTTGTTGCTTATGCTTCAAGACAGTTGAAACCTCATGAGGAGAACTACCCAACTCACGACTTGGAGTTGGCAGCTATTGTTTTTGCTTTCAAGATTTGGAGGCATTACCTATTTGGCATGAGGTTTGCTGTATTCAGCGACCACAAGAGTCTGAAGTATCTGTTTGACCAGAAAGAGCTGAACATGAGACAACGAAGATGGATGGAGTTCTTGAAGGACTACGACTTTAAGTTGAGGTATCATCTTGGCAAGGCCAATGTGGTAGCCGATGCTTTGAATCGGAAATCCGTGAGCTTATCCAGCTTGATGATGAGCCACTACGAGGTGATTGAAAAGTTCAGAGACTTGAGAGTGAACTCCTTGTTTGGGGGCGCACTGCTTGAGATGGAAAAGTATAAGTGATTAATGAGCTGATGGAAAATATTAAAGAGGCGCAAGTGCAAAGAGAGTGCCTTGATTATGTGAAGAACCAGGACGGTGTGTCATGGAATGAGGATGGTTTGTTGCTGTTTCAGAATAGGGTTGTAATCCCTCGAGGGCCATTGACTGAGGAGGTTATAGCAGAGGCTCATAAGGGTCAGTTTACTATCCACCCTGGTGCTACAAAAATGTACCAGGACTTAAAAATAAATTTCTGTTGGCCGGGCATGAAGAATGACATAGCGGTCTGCGAGTCCAAGTGTTTGATATGTCAGAAAGTGAAGATCGAGCACCAGAAACCGTCTTGTAAACTTCAACCTCTTGAGATTCCACAGTGGAAGTGGGAGAGTATTTCCATGGACTTCGTGGTGGGATTGCCTAAGACTCAGGCTGGTTGTGACTCTATCTGGGTCATTGTGGACAGATTGACCAAGTCTGCCCATTTTCTTCCAGTGAAGGTGAGCTTCACTACAGAGCAGTTGGCCAAGCTATATGTCCGCGAGATTATGAGGCTTCACAGGGTGCCCGAGAGTATCATCAGTGATAGGGACCCGAAGTTCACATCTCGGTTCTGGGAGGCGCTGCAGGAGGCTTTTGGTACGCAGTTGAGATTGAGTACCGCCTATCACCCTCAGACTGACGGACATACTGAGCGGACCATCCAGACATTGGAGGACATGTTGAGAGCTTGCACGTTGGAGCAGGGTTCTGCATGGGATAGGTACCTTCCGTTGGTAGAATTCTCGTACAACAACAGTTTTCATGCTAGTCTGGGCATGGCACCCTACGAGGCGCTGTATGGTAGGAGGTTTCGGACTCCTACTTGCTGGTCGGAGGTTGGAGACAAAGAGCTTTTTGGCTTGGACTTTGTCCAAGATACTACCCGACAGATCCAGATGATCAAGGAAAAGTTGAAGCAGGCGCAGAATCGCTAGAAGAGCTACTATGATGTCAAGCATCGTCCACTAGATCTCAGTGAGGGTGAGCACGTTTTTGTGAGACTTTCACTTGTCACAGGTGTTGGACGGGCACTCGGAGTGAGGAAGTTGAGCCCGCGGTTCATTGGGCCCTATCAGATCCTTGGTAGAGTAGGACCTGTTGCCTATCGACTTGCCTTACCTCCGAACTTAGCCAACATCCACGACGTGTTTCACGTGTCTCAGCTTCGGAGGTATATAGCAGACCCTTCGCACGTGGTGCAACCGGATGATGTGGAGGTTCGGGAGAACCTAAAGACTCCCGTCGGACCACTCAAGATTCTCGATCGAGGCGAGAAACAGCTTAGAAGCAAGACTATTCCGATGGTCAAGGTGCAGTGGACTGGGCGTAGTCCCGAGGAGTGCACATGGGAGCGAGAGGATGAGCTTCTCCGGCAGTATCCCGACTTTCGAGACAGGTATGTTTCTGATTTTGAGGACAAAATCCTTAAAAAGGTGGGGTGAATGTAAGAACCCGCACCGCTAATTAAAGTAATTAGTGAATAAATTATGATAATTAGGAAATAATTCCATAATTGACCCTAATAATTATTATGAGGCCTTAATAATTATAATTAGTGGGTAAGAATGCTGAAAGTCGCATTTCGGAAGAAAAGTGCAGATACCGGTTCTGCTACTCGGTATAAATGCGTACCGGAAAAGTATCCCGGAAAATTATAAAGAGTGCATGATAATTACTAGAATATTATGTAGGACTTATAAAATGAGTTTCAAGTCAAAATGATGAAATCTGATGCCAGAACTGATACTGGCTATGGAAAAGCGCGTACCGGAAAGGTGCTCCGAAAAAAAATAAAAATATGAAAAATCTTAGAAAAATGAGTTGGTCTAGATTCCAAAGTTTGGAATCAAGATCTTTTGCATTGCTATTAAGGCTAATATTGCGCGTTATGACTTAAGTGGCTATATAATCAACTTATGGCACATAACCCTAGGCATATGCACCTTCTCTACGTGAGAATTTCTGCAGCCTGGGCAGCCACCTTGCCACCCTCTTCCTTCCTTCACCTTTGGAGCCAAGGAACCTCATTTCTTCTTGGTTCCTTCACAAAAAATACTTGGTAAGAGTGAGAGTGATCCTCGGGAGTGGTGTGGGTGGAATCATTCTGAGTTGTGCCTTTGTTTGTAGGAGGTTTATGGGCTGAGTTGCCTAGTGTGAGGGTGTGAGTCTCTTCCTTGAGTGTTGGAACTCCAAGAAGCCACCTTTGTGGAGAAACCACACATCTTGGTGTGCATTTTCGTACACCTTGTGTGACCTGAGTTGGGGAGTTGTTGGAGAGCTCCAAGAGCACTGTCCATTCTGTTTTTGAGCTTTGGTAAGTTATACCAACCATGATCCTAAGTTTAAATGCTTAAAAATGGAACCTTGATGCATTTATTGAGCTAAGTTGATAACTTAAGGGTGGGGAAGGTTAAACACACCTAGAAATGCATGTTTTAGTGCCTATAATCGGTTAAAAGTTGGACCTTTGGACTGGATGTTCACGAAATGCAGAAACTGCATTCTGTCGTGAGATATCCGGATATTTGTCGAACAGATATCCGGATATCAATATCCGGATATTAATATTCGGATATGGGATCTGGATATCCGGATATGGTCAGTGTGATATCCGGATATTGCATATCCGGATATCTCCCTTATAATATCTGGATATTCTGGGATTTCGCAGAACAGTAGCTGGGCTGTGTGAACAGTAAGCTATTGGGGGTTTGTGGACCCTAGATTAAGGAAGTTGAACTTCTGTAATTAATGAACTAAGTCAGAATCATATGATTAAGGGCTTATGGCTTTGTTGGAAGCCTTAAGACGTAAAGCGTAAAGGAAAGACGTAGTCTTTAAGTTTTATGCTTGAGATGCATAATTAATGATATATTATTGGTCCATAACAGATTGTGATACTGTTGTGTTTGGACTTGAGAGTGGTTGGACTCTTGGCTTGGATAGCTAGCTTGCAAAGTAAGCTTTCGTGTCCTCGGTTTAGCCATGTTATGGTTCCACCATGTCCCATAGGGATGTGGTTTATGCATGTTGTGTTACATGCTTTGGTGTTTTGGAAATGCTGTTGAGCTATTATATGCAATGTGCTTTTATGATATGCATGTGATGTCCACCTATACGGTAAGCCTGAGTATGTAGCACATACAAGATGGTGAGGCTGTGGGTGAGGTGCAAGCGGTGTTCCTTGTACTTATGTGGGTATAGACGTATTCCTGCATTTCTCTGGCCAGTAGATTGTATCAACACACATGGCATGAATATCTGTTGCACTGCATAGTTTTGGAACTTATATTGAATTACTGTTTTTAGAACTTATATTGCACATGTAAGTGAGCTTGGGGTGGAAGATCCTTGAATACCCCTTGTCTTACTGAGATTTCTTGTTTAGAGATCTCACCCCACGTTTGGGGACGCTTATTTCAAGATCAGGTAATGTTGAGGGCTCAGGTGGCAGGAGGCCAGAGCTGAGTTGATATTTTATGACATGCTGACATGCTGGATGTTGACTGCTGTTATGTTTTCCCGCTTGATTACGATATTATGTTGAGACTGTTTTTGGGCATTGTTGCCTTATTTGGTGAGCATGGGATTTGTCCATGCCACATGGATTTGTTATTGTCTTCTTAGTTAAAGTTGTAATTAAAGTATCAGGATTTATGGTCCAAGCTATTTGTTGTAGTCCTGTGACTTAGATACTCACTTATTATTTATATATGAGGTATTTCAGTTAGTTGTCTTGCAATTCACATACAGGCAGTATTTTATGAAATTGATTAAGTAATCAAGTTGGCTAAGATTAATGACGTCATAATTGAATTAAAAAAAGTTATTCCGCATTTTAATTAAGCAGGGCTTATACAATAGTATGTTAACAATCCAGGTTAACACGGGCTGTTACAGGAGCCATCTTCTTTAACGCCTTCAAGTGAAAAAAGTATGAACTTTAAACCCTACATGCTTTTAAGGGGCATATCCTATTACATGAGCCACATAGGTTGTCTATGTTTCCGCATCAAAGATTTTTTTTTCACCCTCATATAGGCGCACCAAGGTTTGACCAAGGTACAACCTTTCTTGACTTTCATGTGGTGTCAGTGATGTTATGTCTGGAAAATACTACTGACAACATAACGACTGTATATTGGACTAAACCAGGGATCATACTCCCACAATATTCATAATACATGATAAACAGCAATCCCAATTCATATCAATTTATATAAACAGACATCAATCGATGGCTCCGTGCCATTACAATTAGTATTGCACATTGGTCGTGCTATACCAAAATATATATACATATAATTTTTAAAACAAACATCTATCCGTCTAAATGCTCCATGCAATGCTCAAATTAAGAATAGAGTTGAATGGATCACATCCATTTATAATCTCTTAAAATCTTCATCGAGTCCCTTGATTGTTGCAAAATACAATTTTATTTAAATTCATAATTCAAATAAAATAGTAATAATAAGTCTCTATCTAATCTCATATCTATTTATAAGATATGAGAATTATAGGTATCTAATCTCTATCTAATAACAAATACCTTCGAACCATTAGGAAGGTTTATAGGTATCGATTAACCAAACTATTGGTTGGTTTTTTAACCAAACTTTCACCCATTTTTATTAATTTCTCTAATCATAATTTGATCAAATCAAGATCACTTTAGCCTATCGAAATTCCTAAACAATCTAATTAAACCGTCAAAATCTAGTTTAGGCAAAGTTTTGCCTATTTGTGAATTTGTCCCTAAACTTTCACATATTTATACTTTGACCCACAAACTTTTCAAATAATTCCATTTGGGTCCTAATTTACTTGTATGGCATGAACTATATCTTTATACTTGTTATGATATTTGTTACATAATTTACTTGTCAAAATTCCCTTGAATATATACTTGATCTCTTAAACACTTACTTCATTTATTTGCTTAATATAACTTGATAGTGAGAGTTGTTATATAATGCTTCTATGCAAAGGAATTTTACTCGTGGTGGAACTAATACCAATGGTTATGGCAGAGGAAGAAACATCTACATGAGAGGTAGAGGAACAAAGCTGTGCACTCACTGTGAGAGGAATAACCACATGGTGGAAACTTGCTTTGAGAAACATGGTTTTTCTCCGGGATTTAAGCAGTGAAATACTGCTCCAAAAGCTACAAATCTTGCGATACAAGATGAGTCCAAGAATGAAGAAGAAAATCTAGAAACTGATATCTTCTCTCAGTCTCAGTCTCAGTGAATCTTGGATCTGCTATAGTCCAAGATGGGAGATGTCAACACTGATGTTCATGCTTCCGACCATGTCAACACTTCCTGTGTAACCTTTAATGTTAGTTGTTCACCAACTGGTATTATTTAATCACGGTGGGTTATTGATACTGGTGCAACAGATCACATAACCCACCCATCCTCTCAATTTGAGTAATTAAATTCAATAAAATCGATACCTATAAACCTTTCTAATGGTTCCAAGGTATTTGTAAACTCATTCGAAACTATTTGCTTAACAAATAATATTACTCTCTATGATGTTTTATTTGTGCGTCAATTTAATGTCAATCTATTATCTTTTAGCAAGCTTTTAAAAACCATTCCATGTGCTTTAACCTTTTCTAAATCATGTAACTACTTATGATGTTTGTCATTATGTCAAACAAAAGAAACTTGTCTTTCCTTCAAGTGTTACTAAGTCCAATCATCCTTTTGAGTTAATACATGTAGACATGTGGGGGCCATATTCAGTTCGCAGTATTCATGGTTTTTTTTTAACGATAGCAGACGACTTCTCTCGTTTTACTTGGACTATACTCGTGCAGACAAATCTGAGACTCACGGGCACTTGCAAAGTTTCATTACACTAATACAAAATCAATTCCATATCACTATTAAAATAGTTCGAAGCGATAATGGAAAAGAATTTGCAATGCCTACGTACTACCAAAGTAAAGGAATAAACCATCAATTGTCTTGTGTAGAAACTCCAGAACAAAATGGGATTGTTGAATGTAATCATCAACATACTCGAAATGTGTCACATGCTCTTATTTTCCAAGCAAGCTTACCAGTCCAACTTTGGTCATACTGTGTGTTACATGTCGTTCACTTAATAAATCAAATTTCAACTCCGTTGTTAAGTGATAAAACTCCATTTGAACTTCTGTATAATGTTCCACCTACTCTAACCAGTCTTAAAGTGTTTGGTTGCTTTTGCTTTGCCAGCACTCTTGTTAGTCACAAAACAAAATTCTCCTCTCGAGCCCACACGTGCATCTTTCTAGGTTATAAAGAAGGTGTAAAGGGATATGTTGTCGGTGTGGCAAGTCTGAAGCACCAGTATCACAAGTATTATCTGTTTGATTGATCTTTTGTTGTACAATGATGTGTAATTTATTTATTTTCATATTAAAATATTTGGAATTGTTATCATTTTTTTACACGTATTTTGAGTGTATTTATATTTTTTTAATGTAAATTATAGATTTACATATACTTACCACATTATACTAAATGTGTAAATGAACTGGGTAGAGCCAAACTTGAGCTTAAACAAGCGAAGCCTATGAAAAATATTTTGAGCTTGGCTTGGCCTATTAACTTGGTACGAGCTAAATTCTAGATTTGGCTTGGCTTGTTTATGAAAAATTAAAGTCGTGACTTGACTCATTTATAATTATAAATGTATTTATTTCAAGGGTAAAGTGTGTGTCATTTTAAAGGATGTAAAGTTGTGTCATTTTAAGAGAGAGAAATAAATAGATAAAGGAGGAAAGAGAGTTGACATAAAAAATAAATGTGTGGGTCCCACCTCTTTGTGAGAGTGAAAGGATATAAGTTGTGTCATTTAAAAGGATAAATATTTTTCCTTATTTCAAACTCACATACGTCCAAATGTTGAGACTATAAATACATTAAAATTTGTAAGTGACCGAGGGAGGAAAAGAGAGACCAATAGTCAGAGAGCCTATTTGTGAAACTATGACCGTGAGAGAATAGCCGTAGACAATAGTAAAAAAATAGGGTTAAAAGTAGGGTTAATGATTTAGGAGGAAAGATATTTTTACTACCAAATTTTCCCACTACCAACTTACTACCTATCTAATTACCATTGGATCAACATTTTCTCTCTCTTCATATATTTTTTAGCATTCTCTCTCCTTGATCCAATGATGATTAGATTTGTAGTAAGTTGGTAGTGAAAATTTTTGGTAGTCAAAATATTCTCCCTCATGATTTAGTGACATAAAAATATATTATTTATGGGAATAATGTTTGTCTATTCAAAGATTGGTCATTTTAGTTAAAATTAGAATTTTTTATTTAATATTTAAATTAAAAAAATAACTCACTTTCTCTTCCTTGATTTTCATTGTACATCCCTTTCCCTCATTATAAAATACTGTAATTTTGACTAAAATGACATAATTCTATGTCTTTTAAAAGGACAAACACCAATCTCATTATTTATTATAATAATATATCATGTCAGCTCATGATCTTTCAAGTCAAGCCTCATTAAATTATGCTTGAGCTAGTTTGCTAAACAAGTTTTTTTAATGCTTGAGACTGTTTTATTTATTAAACAAGACAGATCAAGCCAAACTTAAAGCAAGCCAAGCCTTGGACTCATAACAAGCCACTCGGCCAATTTACACTCCTAATTATGCGGTCGAACCAGTGACCTAATAATCCAATACTTGGGTCAATAATTGAACCGAATTTAAAAACATTGTAAGTACTAAAAAAATTTAATTATAGCGCAAATCCATATAATACCTCACGTGAATTTGACCCGTTAATAATGTAACACAAAAAAATGAGAATAGTTTATGACATGGTAAAAAACAACCATAAAATAATGAATATTTTGATATATATTAGTTTGATAAGTGATTATAAAAAATGCCTTCTCCAAAAGAGCATTGATAAATACAATCTACATGCAGTTCAATAATAATACTATATTCCCCTCGCCGAGTAATAAATTAATAATCCTTTTATAACATCTCGTGCTAACCTTCTGCTCCTCCTCTTCCTTCTTCTTCTTATTATTATTATTATTATTATTATTATTATTATTATTATTATTATTTAGGTAAGCTTATATTATTATTATTATTATTATTATTATTATTATTATTGAAAGAGGATAAGAAGTGTTATTAAAACTAATAAAAAGGGTTAATTATTATAAAAAATATTTTTGAACGAGGGACTAACTATTTACATTAATAGTCCATTATCATAAAAAATTTATCATTTTATGAATATAATATTAAAAAATTATAATTCGGTCCACCATGAACAAATAAATCTTTAGTCTAAAGTTGTATTGAAGATTCATAGCAACTGACCAATAAGAACATTACACATCAATCAATATTCTCTTTCCTCTTATATGTGTGGGCTGATATGTGATGCTACTCAGATGGTCAAGTTGCACATTTCAATATGGATTTTATTAATGTTATGTGACATAACATAAGTGTAGTTTCCTACCTACACAATAAAGGAGAGAGAAAGTGAAATGATAAAAGAGAAGAAAAAAAATATGTAGACCTCATCTTTTTAATATGTGTATAAGAAAATTATGTAACATAACAATAATAAAACCCTTCCAATATTGCACCAAATATTTTTTTATGATGAACCTAACACGCCGGCAATGTTCCATTGGTTTTTTTGCCATCACCTGACAATCGGACATTGCTAGGTTCCCATCACCTAACAATTTTCATCATTCACATGTTTTGTTATTTTTTATTTAATATTTTAATCTCTCCTGGTGAATGCCAGAGCTGTGTTAGTATTTTTGTCTTCACTTTCAAACCTTTGTAACTATCCCATAACAGAAATCGGGAATTTGAAACCATGTGCTTAAAAAAATGGATGGTTTGTTTTATTTTAGAAATTTTATTTAATTTGAAATATTTATATCACCTAGGCCTTGACTATTAGATATGAAAAGTGACATACGTGTCAATATGCTATTGTAACTTAGTTGAACTTTAATTAATCATAAAACCATATTTTTATAAAATGTTAATCTCAGAAGAAACCTTTATATTCTTTTTTCTTATTTTTCTTCATTGTACTGTTTTAATAAAAAAATGTTTTTTTTTCTAACATGTACTTTTTGAAAAAAAAAATTCCCACTCAAAAACCTGACCAAAAAATAAACCCAATAAATAAAAGCAGACTAGACCCAGAAAAGAAAAACGTATCATACATAAACCCAACTAAAGCTAAATAATAAACCACGAAGGATAGTTCAGTTGGCAGCTGAGCTCTCAAGAAATTATTTGGTGCAAGAATCAAACCCTGTCTCACGGAGAAAGTTGAATGGGGATACCTGACAATGTACCAAAAAAAAAGCTAAAGAATAAAAAGAGAAAAAACTTTATTTCAATTTAATCCCTCCCCCAGCCCTACGTTGACCTGAGAATTGTGGTATTATTATTTTGTAAATACGTCACTAATTTTTATTTTTTTTAATAATAGGGCAAATCCATATAACGCTTCACTGTGAATTTGACCCATTACTAATGAAACTGAAAAAATGATAGTTTGACCATTGTTGTTGAAAACGATCCTAGAATAATAAATACTTTTTAATATATGTTACTTCGACAAGTAATTTTCAAATATGTTGTCTTCATTTTTTCAAATACGTGTGTTCCTAAAAATAAAGACAAAATAGGTCCAATATATAATAATACTTTATTGAGAAAAATGTTTATGTATTTACTACATATAAGTTATTTGCATTTATTTCCAAAATGACGTCGTTTTGGTATTGAAATATTAGAAAATTATAGTTATAAAGACTATAATAATCCTAAAATCAATTAAAATTATAAAAATATCATGATTTTTGCCCAAAACGACGTCAAATTGAGTTTACGTTATATGCGCCAGAAAAAACGAACCCTACCTTATTATCCTCGCTTTATAGTGTCGTTTCTATTTGGAGTGTTGCGCATTATTGTGTTTGTAACGAATCATTGATTCTGAAGTGGGGACGAAAATCTCACCGCCTTACTTTATTGGATACCTTCACTTTCCATACCCAACATGACGAGAGATTCTATAGAGTTGGAGCATGATTGAAGACACATTCACAAGACTAGATGCAGAGTCTGAATTTGTACCCAAAAAAAAAAAAAGAGAAAAGAAAATGTGGTCTTTTTTTTTTTTTTTTGATAAAAATGTGGTCTTTTAATGTAGGGTGATTTCCGCTCCATATTAAAATAGGAGCATTTTTTATAAATTTAAATTTTTTATAAATTGATTACAATTTTAATTTTTTTTATTAATATATGACTTTTCAATTGATGTTTACAATATAGGAAAAATTACAAAATTTATATGAATAATTACAAGATTTAAAACAGTACTTTATTACCGCTTGAGCGAATTTAGCCCTTTAAATATATATTAGAGAAGATTTGGTTTTAATCTATTGTCCGATAGGTGAAACTTAGTTGGCAAAACATGTTTAGTATGAGATAGGATCTTTGATATCGGTGTCAAATTTAAAATTTGACACCTTATCCGAGAGCTATTAGATCAAAAAAGATCAACGGTTCTGATTTGCAAGTATGTGACACCGTTGATTTTTTATCTAACGACTCTCAGATGAGATGTCAAATTTAAAAATTAATACAGATGTCAAATGATCCTACCTCATTTAGCATGACGGGAAGAGAATATGAGTTTGATTTTTATCAAATATAGTTTTGAAGGGGAATGAGAAACTTCAACGTTGACTAAGTCCAAATAATGGACTCGCCTCTAAAAAGTAATTATTTCTCTATACCAAACAAAAAGTTTAATCTATCGTAAAAGTTGTTGTCGTCTTTCAAAACCACTTAGGTGGTGTTTGGTTGAGGGTTTTTGTAAATTTTCCTATGCAAATGAAGTTGGCAATCCACAAAATGACTTGTTTGGTAGATGGATTCACTCAGATTGCCCAGCCATGCTATTTGCATATCATTCACAATTTGGTCTTAGAATGCTAGCTTTTTTCACTATTTGGAAAGACTCGTTGGAGGTGGGTTTATGTTGATAGCCGGCTAAATCACCTTTTTACAAAATGAAGAAGACCATTATACCCTCTAGTAGATCGGAAGTGCAAACTGCGATTCGGATAGCTTCGTAAGCGTGTGACTTGAGGCAGCCACGTGCAAGGATGTGAACGATGGTGGAGTAAGAAGGGAGGTTGTGGTGGCATAGGGATTTGGATTTGGTCCAGTGGAAGAAGCGTAGTGCAAAGTGAGGTTTGTTCTTGAGTTGAAGCGTGATTTGGTAAAAAGTGAGGTTTGTTCTTGAGTTGAAGCATGATTTGGGAAAAATCAATGGGTTCGATGCCGTTAGGGCACAGAGAATGGAGATAGCTCCAACGAGACTTGGAAAGTTGCTGGGTGAGGATAGTAACCAGCATCATTGGGTGTCTTTGGGTTTAGGGTACTGATTCAAAATATCTTCAAAACAGGGTTATTTTGGTAATAACAATTTTTTTCCCATCTATATTTTACCTACATCCAAACTTAGACTTTATAAATGTTACTTAATTTGCCTGGTAAAATATTTTCCAACCAAACAACTTTTTTTTACATTTTCCTACCAAACTCACTTTCTAACCATTTCCCCATCTATATCATTTCCCTATTATTCATAAAATCTCTCCTCAACCAAACGCCTCCTTAAAGCATTCATTATGAGCATTTTCCCATGTGCGATGTGTTACCATTTTCAGCTCAAAGAAAACTAAATTGCGTGAACAAAGATCAAAGGAACACCAAGATTACTTAAAACAAATGATCAAATCCTAATCCAAGGGTAGAGGAAAATTCCTCTAGACTTTGCATTATGAAATTAATTGTTTTACACACTCAAGCTCATGAATCTCTTTCTCACAAAGCAATACGAGATTTTTTAATCAATATATATACAAAGAAAACAAGTAAGAAAACAAACTGGCAAAATATCATTTTTCACCAATCTCATTATTCTTTCTTTGGATATATGACCCAATCTTCTATGCCACATGAAAGCAGAATTTTCATTCTCTATGTTACGCTTAAATCCAACATCATAAACAACCTTAAGCAGTGATTCAGCATAAGACTCATTCAATTTCAATCTATATAAACCAACAATCAGAATACCAAAACCAACAACATCAGTATTCTTATATAAATTGAAATAATCAGATCCAAATATAAGTTTAAAACCATTAACATTCAACGTACAAACTGAAATAAGGTTCCTAGATAATGAAGGTACATAAAGGGTGCGTAATATGTCTAAATGATAGCCACTATCTAAGACCAGATGATAAGTCCTTATGCCTTCAATCAAAGATTTCTTTCTATTTCCCATGAAGAGAAAACAATCTTCATTTGGATTTATAGTTCGGATCGAACGAATCCCTGCAAGTTGTTGGAAACATGAGTTGTAGCACCAGAATCAAGCCACTAAGTATTATTAGGAAATTCAAATAGATTTGATTTGAAACTTACGAAAGATTGATAATTACCCTTCTTTTCGAATCAAGCTATACGTGTGGGACATTCAACTTGATAGTGCCCAGACTTCTTACCCTTCTTTTCGAATCAAGCTATACGTGTGCGACACAACCAGGTGCTTTCTTTTTTTTGAAGTGTCTTGATCTTGCTTTCAATCCTTTCCCATCTTTCTAATCCATGAGATTAATAGAGTGACTCATATAGTTCTTTAAACGCCCTTCTTCTTTTTTTTTTAGAATCATAAACGCCCTTCTTCTTGAACAAGCATACTGGCCAATTCATTAACATTCCACTTATCCTTAATAGTGTTATAGTTCATTTGAAATGGCCCATATTCAGAAGGCAGCGAGTTCAAAACAAATTGAACCATGAATGAGTCTTAAACAGTAAGTCCCAAGGTCTTAAGTTTTGCTGCAAAATTAGTCATCTCAATAATGTGCTTTTGCATGGTTCGTGACCCATCAAACTTCATGGTCGTGAGCTGTGCTATAAGAATACCAGAAGTGACTTATCCGCTGAACGGAAGCATTCTTCCACAAACTTTTTATATTCTTTTGCACTTTCTATTTGTGGAATGGTTGACTTAATGTTGTTGGCAACAGTCATCTTAGTGAACATAAGGCTCAACCTGTTACTTTGATTCCATGCCTTATGGTGAGATTTCGCTTCCTCACTACTGGTTTCAGTAATAGCAGTGGGTTTATTCTCAAGGAGTGCCAAGTCAAGATCCATAACACCTAAATGAAAATTGACTTGTTCACGCCATTCTGAGAAACTCTCACCAACAAACATAGTAACAGATGAAGCTTGTGAATTCATGAAAAAAGCAGATCTTGATGATGAGGCATTAACAACAGTCATCTTGTCAGCAATTGTGTTGGAGTAGTTTCTCTCTCTAAGCCTTCTTTCTTTCTATGTATTCTGATGGAGAGAATAACACTGGGGTTGAAGGGAAGATAGGACCATCCCTAATATATATTCCATAACTTATAGTCTGATACGTCCATCATATACCAAATCAATGATTGAGATTAAATGTATCAGTAATTAATTAGGCCATATAACGTTTAAGGGAAAAAGATTTCTCATGTTGCATGAGAAATCTACTCTCCTACCACTTTCACTTCGATATACGTGCCAATCACTTTTCTATTTTTTATTTTTTTCTTTAATGTGGGCCCCATCCCTTTCTCTCTCTGGAGAAAAACTTGCATTTCTCATGCAACATGAGAAATTGCAAGCCAAACGTTTAATGGGTAATATCAAGATTCTTAATATTATAATTATAATAAAGTCCTTTTAATATTATAATTGACTCTTAATATTTCTAACAAACCTATCAGATATGATCTAATTAAACTTGTATTCTTATTCATATCGTGTTTATGTTAAGGGTATTTATGTTGGTGCCATAATCATGTTAACTTGTTTAAATTAAGCAATTATATAATTACATAGTCATGCCTACTTACCCAATTTTTATTTAATGATTTGAGATTAATTAAGTAATTCTCATTTAAAATATAAAATTGTCAGATCATTTGTGGCGTATCGTGTCAATTCGTATAGTAAACAGGTTGCGTTAGTGTCAAAGGTTTTTACACGACTAATTATTCATCTTGAATTCATGACGACACATGTAAGTAGATCACACAATTCTTATACTAGTGCAAATGATTTCTATGTATAGGAATAATGTTTTTGCTTTTATTATAGAATTTTTTTTTCTACTAAACTCGCGTAAAAGTAAGTGGATCCGTATGTGTATATATATATATATATATATATATATATATATATATATATATATATGAGGAGGGATGTTCTTACTACCAAAATCTTCTACTACCAACTCACTACTTATCTAATTATCATTGGATTAACGTTTTCTCTTTTTTCAAAAAATTTTAATATTCTCTTTCTTTGATTCAACGGAGATTATATAGGTAGTAAGTTGGTAGTAGAAAATTTTGGTAGTAGGAATATCCTTCCTCTAGAGGTAGGATCCTTTGACACCGGTGTCAAAATTGAAAATTTGATACCTCATCTGATAGCCGTTAGATCAAAAAATATCAACGATGTCACATTTGCAAGCATGTAACACGTTGATATTTTTTGATCTAACGGCTATCAGATGAGATGTCAAATTTCAATTTTGACACCGGTGTCAAAGGATCCTACCTCATATATATATATATATATATATATATATATATATATATATATATAGGTTTATATTTCTGCAGTTGTTGTACATGCAGCAATCAAATACTTGCCATATATATACTTGAAAACATTAAATGCAGGGAATCATAATCATACAAAAGATGAAAGCATTAAATGTGGGGAATCATAACCATACACCTGTCGTTGCTGTAGGTAAAGCGGCTGTAGAAATGATTTTACTATATATATGATCCTTTGGCACCAGAGTTAGATTTCATTTCAAATTTGACACCTTATCTGATAGCCGTGAGATCAAAAAATATCTACGACTTTGATTTCTAAGCATTTGACACCATTGACGTTTTTTGATCTAACGGCTATCAGATGAGGTGTCAAATTTGAAATTTGACACTGGTATTATATATATATATGTGTGTGTTTGTGTGTGTGGAAAAAATATTTGTTTTTTTTAAGGATACAAGTTGTGTCCTTTTAATTTTTAACACGATGTATTAACACTAGTATATAGTTATAATATGAAAAATTACTTTTATTTCTTTCTCTTCAGTCACTTCAGCTAACATGGAGAGAGAAAAAAAATAACTTTTTATATTATAACTTTATGTTATCCATATTAGTGTAAAAAACTAAAAGGATACTTAGTAAGTGAGATGAGAGAATTATTCTTTATTATATTATAACTTTATACTACCCATGGTAGTTGTGAAAAATTAAAAGATACACACTTAACCCTATATATAAAGGGAAAAGTATTTCTCAAGTCACGGGAGATAAAGTTATCTACAGTGAGCTCAAAACGACGTTGTTTTGAGTTTAAGATTAAAAAATTATAATGATAAACATAAATATAACCCTACAATATATTACAATTGCAAAAATACCTTGATTTCCGCTCCAAAATGACGTTTTGGGCTCACCGGAGATAACTTATCTCCATTGACTGCAGACATCCTTTACCCATATATAAATATGTGTGTGAGAGACATAGATAGAGAGAGAGAAAGAGAGGGAGAAAGACACACACACGAGACTAGAATTTTTCGACACCGGTGATAAATTTTGAAATTTGATATTTGACACCAAATCATAACCATTGATTTTCGCAAATTAATGGTTATCATTTATTTGGAATCAAACTTATTAATTAATTATTAATTCTCAATAAATAATATCCGATGATTGACAAAAATCAATGGTTATGATTTAATATCAAATTTTAAAATTTGATACAGGTACCAAATGATCCTTTCAGTAAGACTTATAAGTCTTACTCTTGAGTTAAAAGATATCTCTCCTCTCTCTCTATATATATTTGTCAATATAGATCTTATGTCCATTATTAATTGTTGATTTTCAATTTATTAATCATCGGGAACTGACTTTTGAATGCGCGTGGGATGGATGAGAATTGTCCATTATTAATTGTTGATTTTCAATTTATTAATCATCGGGAACTGACTTTTGAATGCGAGTGGGATGAATGAGAATTGTTGATTTCCAATTTATTAATATCGGGAACGCGAGCGGGATGAATGAGTGATAACGAAAGTTAGAATGATATTTACCAAAAAAAGAAAAGTTAGAATGATGTAAGTTGATTATACATAGACACGTCAATTCATACAAAAAATACGAGAACGGTTTATTACATGATAGCTATCCCGCTAAAATAATAAACAAATTTTGTTATAATTTTTTTTTTTTTTTAAAATGCATTAATGAATTATTTTTAAGAAAAGTCTTGATCAAAAGACCTTTTAATAATTTTTTTTTTTTTGATAAACCCTTTTAATAATTAATTAAACACAACATACGTTGAATGACAACATTTTATTTCCCTCGTGTTTTCGGTTGGACTGTTGCACATTACTATACCGTCTTCTATAAGAGATTATTTATTGTGGTCCGGGATCACCGTTCTTTTAGTGGTCCTCAATATAAATGAAAGAGTAAAAGCAAAAAAGAGAAAAAATAACAGAAAAAAAGGGAAAAAAATTGATGTTGTGAGAGGGAGCACTAAATTATTGGATAGTTCTAGACCATAAAAAATATTCCCCTTCTATAAATATATTCAATCGTTGATTTTCACGTGTCTATGCTTGGGACAATGAATTTCACTGAATGGGATACCTTGTGCTAGAATCATTTAAATGAGACATTGTGAGAGAAAGTTTGAACGTGATTGGTGACACATGCCTAAAACTTAAGATCAGCTGTAGCTTTTTAGTTTTTTATTTCTATTTTTCAGACATTAATAAATGCAGTTTTTGAATTTCTACCAAAAAAAGAGAGAGTAAAATTAGAACATGTAATTTTTTAATGATTTTAATATTTGTCGGATCAAATGAGATAAATTTATTTTTTATATATAAATATGTGAAAGATTTGATCTTTCTCTTCTCCTCATGTGACCCTACATAAATCCATACACTACTTTGATGTATGTATAAGATAATTTAATCTCTTATAACATAATAAATTTTTATTAATATAATGTGAGTTCCATATACTTATCATTATTTTAGGCTAATCATTTCTACTATCGATTTGGTTATAGTTAGATAAATTTGAAATTAACGACAATTAATATTTGTCTTTTTTAGTCGTTAATTTCAAATTGAACCACCATAACCAAATAGATACTAAAAGTGGTAAGCCTAATAATTATGGTAAATATAATTTGGGATTTGCATTAATCATTTAACATCACATAAATTTTTTTCTACATAAACAACATTTTGTGGGACTCACACTTCTTGAAGCAAAAAAAAATAAGGCACGCAAAATGAATCTCTATAACATTACACAATTACTTTTCATACATCACAACTCTTATAAAACCCATATAACTTTTCCTATTTCCTAATGTTATTTTTAAAAATTTATAAATTTCATTATAAATCATAATTATTTTATGAATTTACTTTGGAATTTGGTTTGGTTATTTAAAAATTTAATCTATTATGCAAGTTGTTGTTTATCACTTTGTGGTCTTAACTATCAGCTTCTCTTCTAGCATTCACCATCAGAATTCCAAAATTGACAGCTTCGACGTATGCAATGATGTCAAGTGTTGCAGGTCTTTTAATTCAAATTGGAATGTGCTATATTTAATCCCAAACGTAACGTCTGATACTAGCCTTAGTTTTTTATTTACATTTCTCCACTAATTCGATTCGAGCCGTAGAATCACAAATTTATCAAAGCTCTTTTTACTAAATTTTTAATACAAATTTGTAATACAGCTTTGGACTTTGAACTCAAAATTGCGGATTGTCGCTGTTGATCACGTGTTTGGTAATAACTATTAACTAGCCTTCATTTTTTTTTTCTTGCTTGTTCCCTCGACAATTTTGCTTTCTATTCTCCATGAACTTTATGTTTGTGTGTTTTCTGGCTATGACTTTTTCTTTAAGCAGTTTATTTTATGTGAGAATTACGATTCGGGGAATACGATGGAGAAATGAGTTTTTTTTTTGAAAATATTATTAAAACAAGAAAATGATATATTTATCACTAAAAAAAAGTTTATTACCTTCGTAATTAACTTAATCCCCGTTGATTTTTATTAATCTAATGATTATAATTTATTGAATTTATTAGAGATTAATAATTAATTAACAAATGGATCCAATAATCTTCAATAAATTATGACCGTTATATTAACGGAAATAGACGATGATTAGGTTGGTTATAAATGTGGTAATTTTCTTGTGATAAGTATATTCTATCCCAAAAAATTATTTGGTAAGGCAAAATATTTTAAGAAAAATTGGATTAATTTTCCTAATATCATGTTTGGTTATTTTTGTCTAAAAAATTAATCAATATTTTTTTATCATAGGGTATTATTTAAAAGGGGTAGGATATTCCTACAACCCATTTTTTCTACTACCACTTTAATCATTATTGGATTCAAAAGTTATTTTTTTTTCTCTCTATTCATTCAACTGTTCCTCTAATTGTTCCTCTAATCCAATGTTGATGGAATGACAGTGGAATGGTAGTAAAAAAAATGGATAGTAAGAATATCCTACCGTTTCTTAAAATACCATCCTCTAGATAATATTTTTCTATGGTATTTTAGTTTAGAAAATACACACAAAATAAAATTATGCAAAAGTAACTTTCTCCGGGAAAATTTTCTCTAATTTGCTAATAAACATGGAATTCTAAAAAACACATACTTATTTTCCCAGTTATCTAAAAATAATCATCTTACCAAACATCACCTAAATAAATAAAGAAGTGTTTTACCAAAAAAAATAAAAATAAAGTGTCAAAAGCATTCATTGTCCTTCATAAGTCTTTCTGGTTAGGCCTTTTCTGTTTTTGCGCTTTTCGCTGTTTGATGTTGCATATGTAAAAGGATCATAGAAGGAACAACACAGCCATTATTGTTGTTGTGAAAAAAAGGAGATGGGTTCTGTTACAAACGTGGAAGAGGAGAATATTGGGCAGCCATTGTTGAAGAAGCATTATTATGAGAACTGCCCTGGTTGTAAGGTGGATAAAGCTAAAGAGCTCAAAACAGATGTTTCCCTTAGAAACCTCTTGAATATATGGATGGTCGTGTTATGCAGCTGTAAGTATTTAACTATGTTTTTTCACTTTTGGACACACTGATTGCTCCTATAATCTCTCTTAGTTTTGAGTGCAAGTTTTGATGATGATGATGATGATAGCATTCTAGAATATCTGTTTGAACATGCAATGTAAGCATGTAAATTTTGGTGAGGTTTTATGTGCAAACAGTGGTTGCTAAAATTGCAAAGATTCATCTGAGGGTGTCTAGTTTTAAAGCAAAATACACAACCCCTTTTACAAACTGCATTAAAAGCTGATTTTTTTAGAAACAGTACTATAGTCCCACGTTGGTTGTATAGGCAACTAATGTGGAGTTTATAAGGCCTGGGCACTTCCACCCTTTGAGCTAGCTTTTGGGGTGGTGTATCCCAAGGTTCTTTGACATGATATAATTTAAAATACCTTTCAGCTAGAATTGGAATACTAATATTTTTCTAGTTGTGCTCTTAAGTTGGAAAGCCTTAAGGGAAATAATTTCAGTTCATTATTTTTTTCTTGGAGAAAATCAGAAAAACAACTTGGTAGTGATGACTGATCCCATTCAGATGTTGGTTTCATCTTTCTTATGAACATTTGAATTTGTGTATCTTATAGCTCAAATTTTTGAGTGACACCTATCAGGGTTGTGTGGGGAAATTTAAGTTGAATTTGTTATATCTACCACAAATTTTTTGAATTTCTTATGGTGTAATTAGTTTACCGTTTTGAAACTAAAATCAGAGTTTGATTCTAATATTTTCTGTATTAAATAATTTTCTTTTCTCATGTATGCACAATCCTGAGTCTGTTGAAACTGCTTCTTTATCCATCTCTAATGGCTCTTTTGTTTTTGTGATGTACAGCGCTGCCTATATCATCTCTCTGGCCTTACCTTTATTTCATGGTGAGTTTAACTACCAACTGTGCTTTACTGTTACCTACAACAAAATGCATATCTGATGCAGAATTATGGGGAAAATAGGCTTTCAGGAAAATGCAATATTTTTTTCTGTTATATTATTATTCTTCAATAATCAAAAGTCTCCCTTCACATCCTTCTAACAAGTCTTTTTAATCAGACAATACAGAAAGTAAACAACAATAAAGGGCCATCAATGGTCTTAAAAACTGATACAAAACAGAAATAATCATAAACCAAACATAAAGTCATGCAAACTGAATTGTCAACAATTGTTAAAATTCATAAAAGGCCTTAAAACCCCTCTAGATGACATTATTTGATTTTGGGTGTTTACAGTTAAATTTCTGTTTTGATTCTCTATTTAAAATTAAAAATGCAGTTAGGAGGTTTATACTCTCTTTGTCTGCACATCCTTTTCTGAAATTGACTGCCAATTACTTATGGATGGAACAGATACTAATACACTTTTGGTTTGCTTGATTATTTTTCTTCACTTTTGATCTTTTCCTAAGTATCTTGATCACTTCATGAAATTATATCACTGTTTAAACATCACCCTGAGTGATATTAGTATTGTAAACTGAGTTGTATAGAGTAGTTTAGTGTGAGGGACGAAGGCTCACATCATGTATATCTCTTTGTAATTCCTTTTCATTCAATTATATAATATAACATCCGCTATGTAGTTGAAACACATGGATTTCAACACATACCTCTTGGGTTCTGATATTTAACAATTAGTTTTAAAGCAAATGGTTCCATCTTACTGGTCTACTGTACTTGGATAAACTTGCGTTGAATCTTTGTACCATTTTCAAGGAAACAAAATAATTGTTGTGAGAAGCATGTTCAGTCCTGTTTTGGTAGTTATTCACACTGCTATTAACTAAAACTGTTTGTGCATTTCTTGGAATATCCATGGCCATCATACATTCAGATATAGGGATGTGCTTGAGCCATTTTAATGGGAGGTTTTGATTCTAGAAAACAATTGATATAAAGTGTGGCCTGGTAAATATGGATGAGTTTTCTTGCTATAATGAAACCACTTCAAATTTCAATTTAGCCTTGCAAATATAATTGCTTACTGGCACCATCAACTGACATAAACTTCTCTTCAAATAGCAGCTAAGTCTCAGGGGCATTAATGAGAAACTTTACTTAAATATACAAAAGTTCCCTTCACTATTTTTCCTAAATATAACAATTTCTGATGCCTCCCACATTATAGTTTACATTTAAACAGATAATTTCAAACTTTTGCACATGCAAATGTTAGTTTTCTAAGTGCTTTATTGCTTTACCCTCTTCCTTTCTCACTTCATATCAAATGCTCAAGAAATTAAAATCTGGTTATGATTGACCTTAAATACTGCTTCACATAATACATATCCTCAATAGTCAATAAGGCAACATATGAACATATTTATGTATATTTTTTTAGGTAAGCGATTTTAATATTGCAGAAAGAGAGGAAGATATAAGTGGATATGCTGGTTATGTGGGTAAGATTAATTTTAGTACTTCAATTCTTTGATGTCTTTTATCAACTTAAGTTCCTTATTTCTGATCCTCACACGACTGCAAAAATGTTGTAGGATCTGCATTCATGCTTGGCAGAGCCATAACATCTTTATTGTGGGGAATAATAGCTGATCGCTATGGTAGAAAACCTGTTGTGATTGTAGGGATTATTTTTGTGTAAGTATATATGTCAGTGAAGTGGATGCTTTCTTTCAAGTGATATTACATGTTTCCCATAATAACAATGTTGTTTACATGATTCCAGCATCATCTTCAACACACTATTTGGCCTTAGCACAAGTTTTTGGATGGCTGTTATTACGCGATTTCTTCTTGGAAGTTTGAATGGCTTGCTTGGAACAATGAAGGTACCAATCCACCAACATCAGGGCACACTTGTAAATTTGAATTTGTAGACTAGGACTATCCGTTGTGTAAAGAACTAATTCAACCTAAAAACAAAAGCTGTTACGTTAAGGCCATATTAATGGTTTTATTTTTCTATGGCACTTGTGATCTCTTGGTCAGAGAGGTTCTGATACCAAGTAAAACACCAGTTCACTTAAAATCTTAAACTGTTAAGTGAAAGCCATACTAATGGTTTTATATTTCTATAACTAATTGATTTCTGAAATATATGTATGTCATAAAATCCTCTATTAACAGGCTTATTCTTCTGAAATTTTTCGAGAAGAACACCAAGCTCTAGGACTCTCAACCGTAAGCCTCCCCATCCTTTGTCTACTATCATTTCTTAGAAACATAAGTCTCCAATGGGGGTTCCATCATAATAATTCAAAATGTGATCTGGTTTCAGTTCAGTGCAGCTTGGGGCATAGGTTTGATCATTGGGCCAGCACTGGGAGGTTATCTGGCTCAGGTTCTTCTTTATTCTTTTCCTTCATAAGTGAAACTGACATCTTAAGAATATTCCATGGACATAACATGACTTGTTTTAAAAGACCTGAGTTACTATTCCATGTAAATCCCCAAATTAATGTATATTGCAAAGGCTGATGCCTGAATTTATAGATATTAAAATTAAGGACTGGAAATAATAAAATTTAGAAGTCCTTCATGTATAATAATTTTACACTCTTTCAAGTTTTTTTTTCTAATATTTTGGGAATTTGGTATTGCAGCCAGTTGAGAAATACCCACATCTATTTCCAAAGGATTCCTTTTGGGATAAGTAAGTGTATTTTTCCTAATTTGTAGTTTTGTAAAATTTAAGGATTCAATTTTCTTCTTCCCAACCTTTATCTTCAAAGTTACATTTTTGCTTTCTTGATGTGGTGATTGTCATTGGTTGAAACATAAATATCAATGCAGGTATCCATACTTCTTGCCCTCATTTGTGATATCAGTATTTGCATTTGTAGTAGCAATTGCCAGCATCTGGCTTCCGGTATGTATCTGTCAGGATAATAGAAAAACATGTGCTTTGTTATTGATTTACCACCCAAAAAACCCTTTATTCTCTTACTGAATTTGATATGGTATCAGTAATAAATAGAGGTTTGAATGACAATAGGTCCTCTCACCCTCCTCTCTGGTTTAGTAGCTAGCACCCAAAATTAAAGAAAAGACAACTGATAAAACAAAAATGTTCTTTATTATTATTGCCACTAATTCTGCTATCATAGGAAGGGCAGGTTTGGCTCAGCGGTAAGCTTGCTTGCCGTGGTGTGTCAGGTCACGGGTTCGAATCAATCTCTCTGCAAAAAGTAGGGGTGTAACACCCCGTTCTAGAACCGGTTTGTTAACATTGACTTATGATATTAAGCGCAGTTACAATCACATTGGTGCAATTAAATCCGGTTAAATTTTTCTTTTTAAAGCAAGCCGAAATAAAATTACCCAATTGCGTGACCATAACCATAATACATTGCGGAATAACATAATTAAAGCTTAATACCATACTTTCATTTCATTTATTATGGTCTCCATTTTCCCGTTATATTATAGGATTTTCCATTAGTTACGCGTGGGTTCAAACCGCGCTCAAATCGGAGCACCGTAGCCCAAGTTATGAGATTTCTAAGCGACAGGTGCTGAAACAGCAGATCCCCCGCGCTGACAGCGCCACAGTGGCGCCCTCAGCGCCAGCGCCACTGCCTAATTTTGGCCGTTGGCGCTCCTAGCGCCATTCTGGCGCCCATAGCGCCAGACAACAGGGCTGTGCACCCCAAAACAGGGCAATTTGACCTTCCTGTGGTATTTTAACCATAACTTTAGTTATACTTATCCAAATTACACAATCTTGGTCTCTATGGAAAGCTAGGAAACATATCTACAACTTCCATCAAGACACAAGGGTCCAAATCTATCATATAGGATACGAAAATTGGACAACAAGACAGGGTATCTTTGTTTTGAATTGGTTTTCCAACCTAAAGGTCTTCTTTCACCTAATTTACATCATATAATCCTTTCAATACATGAATTCTAGTCTCTCTAGATACTCATACACTAAGAGAAACATGCATATCATTTCATCATATATGCAATATCCAATAATTACATCATGATTACAAGTTTTAATTACAAATCATGGGACTTAGCTACAAAACACTATGATCACTCCTTGGCTCCCATCAACAAAAGAGATACCAAAAGCATGAGCATAGGCTAAGTCCACCCAAATAAATATAGCATGCATATGACAATTGATTCTCATTTAGCAATCCTATACATGTGAACTACAAAATAACATGCTTAATCAATTGACACAATATCTTCATATGCCCAATCACTTCAAATATGACCACTTGCCATCAGAGGCTCCTGCAGCATCCTTTCCTGAAAGGGGGTCCCCAACAACACGGGGTGAGATATACGAATATATCCAGTAAACCAGGGGTCCTTGGAGTATCTCTCCACCCCATAGTTCAATAACAGTGTAATAGCAATGACAATAATAATGCAGCAAATACATATCCATGCAAGTGTACACAACATCTCCAGGAGAAATCCCTCGAGCTCTCGAGCTGTCCTAAGGATACTCAGATGCAAATAGTCCTACTGGCCAGCTAAACTACCAAGTATGATTTACGCATCGTCATGCTACATACCAACATAGGGAAACACCATCCTATGTCACACCAAAGCATGCAAATACATATAACGAAGCATTACTCTATTTCATTGCATTTATATACAACAATACACCATTACCCGTTCAGGGCTTGGTGGAACAATAAAGGGAATTACACCCAAGGTCCGAAGGCTTACCTCAAAGCTTCCAACTAAACCTTTGTTCTTCACCAACCTTCACAACACATATCAATCTCAAGGAGCTAACCGAGCTCCATAGCTTGCTCCAATGGTTGGTTATTCACGGTTGGTCCAAATGCCTCAATCCTAAGAATCACATGGACAATATCAACAATCAACCCAAACCAAACCATTGATTACACCAACAAGCCAAACCATAGTCAAATGCATAATTTTGTAATTTTCCAAACAAAATCATATGACTATATAAACTTATTTTCACCGATTAAATGTCATTCCTAGCATTTTTCTCAACATGCACTAGGCCTCAATCTTTCTAGAACATATCCCATTCACTCACATAATCATAAACCCCAAAACACTATTCATCCAAAACCTAAATCATGGATTCTTCATGAAAATAGAGTTCAAGGGATGAAATCTTACCACCAAGTGTTGCACAACCAAGGATTGGTTACTCCTCAAGCTTCCATGGAGGTAGAAACCAACAAATCTCTCAATTCCTCCAATGGGTCAACACTTTGGAAGGAAATATCTCAAACCACACAACTCCCCACTAAGATCCAAGCTAGGATTGTGAAAGAGGGGAAGATTTGGAGTGGTTTAGGCTTTTGAATCACTCAAAACCATCAAAGATTGATCCCCTAGGGTTTTCCCCCTTCCCCTTTCCTTCTTCCCTTTCTCTTCTTTTCCCTCTCTTCTTTTCCTCTCTTTTCCTTCTTCTGCGCGACAAATGGGAGGGGAAAAGGGTTCTTAAGTGGCTTCCCACTTAACACAGGTTAAGTGGGTATTAGTTCATCTATTTATTCAATTCCATTAATTACCAAACTTTACCCAACAGTCTGGAATATTTTTCTAGGAATATTTCTACTTTCATTTTTATATTTTGGGTACTTTTGTCTACACCCATTTATACCCCTTAATTTTCACAGAGTACACTTTTTACCTCAAAAGTGACCCCAATTAATTTTATAAGGGAATTCACTTATTTTTACTCACTAATACATGCTTAATTATCTAATCACATGTATTTTGCTAATTAATTATTTTGGGCTATTATAAGGGGAAAGACTGTCTAGAATATTCCTTTCCCGAGACACTCACGAAGTGGGTATTTGAACTGGGTCGGCCCTTAATTCTGCTATCATAGGGAGCATTTTCCATCTCCCTCAATGCACATATGCCTTAGGTCTCTGCAATCCTTCTTTTTCATTTCATTCACTTGGTCTCTCAAGAGTTTTACCTAGCACAAAAAATCTAGATCAATCACTCCCCTTTAAACCCCCATTAGGACAATCTTATACACAGTTTTATCTTTGCATATTTGCAAAGAAACTGTTTCCCAGATTTGATCGTGACAAAGATACAACTTCATCACTACTCCAAGCACTCAAAATAAAGATAAAATTATGAAATTGTTCCTATATGGTAACAAAACACTCCTAGGAACATGTTAGCTTCCTTGTTTACCTTTCCCAAAATACATCATAAAACACAGAAGATGAAAGGGTATTAAAGGGTCATGTTAATTATTACACGTTGATTTGTCATTAAAGAGACATTTCTCACTTGACATGATTGTGTTAAAATAACACATTGAGTCATGAAATATCTGCATCTTGCCCAATCTTCTGAGCCGTAGAACCTCAGGCCCAACTTCTAGTTCACATTCTTGGCATAGTAGTTAATTGCGCTGCAATAGTACCGCGAGCCGCGCCGTATGGGCGTTGCGGTGCCTTGCCGTAAGAAACCGCGCTGTGCCGCACCAGAACGCAATAACGGCCATTGGGATTGCATTTGCGGCCAAATTGCAGCCACATGCTGTCATAAGGCAAAATGTCAATTTTGTCCTAAATTTAAATGTGTAACAGAAATTTTTTAAGAGTTTTTTAGTCTATCAGCGTCTCTCTGTCACTCTTGCTATCTCTGCCTTTAAAAGATGTTTCTTTTTGTCATTATTTCTGTCATATATCTATTCCTCTATTTCCGCAACTGCAACCCACTATAACGCTATAGCATTTTTTGGGGTTGGCCGTGACATGCCGCAATCCGCATTTGATAACTATGATTCTTGGCTAAAGACCTGGATTTGTAAGGTTGGATCTTTAGATAGACAAACTCCCACTAAAATCTCTTCTGTTTTTGTTTGCATAATGCTTCATTTTATTTTCAGCCTCAATGAAATTCATCTGACACCAAATTCCTTTATGTCATCAACTGATTCACTTCTTTCAACACTGACAAATCTCCTAGACACCTAAACAATGTTGAGGGTTTATGCTCCATAAGGTTGACCCACCCTCACGTGCCTTAAGTCTCTGCGGTCCACCTTTCAACACTGATATCTCTATCCTCTCTTTTTTGTGACTTTTCTTTAATGCTATCATGATGACATCTCAGAATGTAGCACCATTTTTCCTTAAAGTTTTTAACTCATCCCTACTTTTCCTTCTCCTTTTATATATATATTGTTTCTTTTCCATCAATAAATTGCTTTAAAAATACCGGCACCACTGCAGGAAACACTACACAACCACCCTCAAAGCAGTGAGTCCACTGAAGACACTGAAGCTTTAGAAAAAGGAAGCAGTGGGGCTGACAAAGACAAGATAATCCAAAAAGATGAAAACCTCTTCCTAAACTGGCCCTTAATGTCATCTATCATTGTTTACTGTATCTACTCACTTCATGATGCTGCTTATCAAGAGGTATGTATCATCCGGAAAATAATATTTACAAATCTTTTATTTACAAATTCTTACAAACTATATTATGTACTAGCGGTAGTACATTCCAGCATACAGTTTACTATCCCTAGTACTTTGTAAAAAAAAAAAAAAATTATAAATATAACACTTCCCTATATCATTACTACTTAATAATGTTAAAAGTTGGTTTGTGTATCTCATATAGGCCCTATTTTGAAAAAAAATATGTATGTATTTTTTTAAGGACTTTTTTAGAAGTCAAACTATTTTTGCGTTAAGACATAATATTTAAAAAGTATTTTTAAGTAAAATAGTCATTTGTAAGTTAAAATAAATAAACACTTTGTATGTATAAAATTACTAAAAAGAACATATAATAGTGAAAATATACATATTTGGGTTTTTGGTTAAGGGTAAAATTGGATTTTGGAGGGATTGTATTGGAATTTTAGCTTTAAAAAAATATTATTTTACCTTTTTTTTTTTTCAAAGGTTTCATCCAAATACACACGTAAAGTGAAAAACACTATTATTTAAAAAAAAGGAAAAACTTTTAAAATAGAAAAAGAAAAAAAACACATCCAAACATGTTCAATGTATGCTATTTAGACTTCTCTCTCCTACCCATCCGTGCATCTTATTATCGTGATATCTTGTTCTTTTAATGTAGAAGTGATGTTTAATATAAGGGTTTAGGATTTGTTCTTTTAAAGGACATAAGACTGTGTTCTTTAGTATGCATTATCAACGGAAATCAACGGTGATTAAGTTGGTTATAAAGGTTGTAAACTTTTTTTGTGGTAAATATATCCTATCCCTTTTAACTATGCATTCTAAAAAATGCATAATTAAAAATTGCTAAAAAAATATAAGTTTATATACTTGTCTTTTTCCCTTATGTAAAGTGAACACTATTCACCTTCCTTAGAAAGCAATGAGCTTGGAAAAAAGATGAAAACGCGAACGAAGAAGAGGGTGGAGAAGGAGAGAGGGTCCGGCGAAAAAGGTACTTCCAAAGGTGAAAAACGGGGCTATGTTAACATCACTCCGGTGAAGGAGGCACAGCTGGAAATTGGAAAAATTCTGGGGAAGGAGGCACAGCTACTGAATGGAGGAAATCTGGTGAAGGAGAAAGACTTAGAAACTTACAGCATTGAGGTCAGCTCGGGTCCTTCGGAGGCGTTAAGGCCAACTGGCGAAGAGGTTATATCCTCTGCTACTCCAAAGGGAGGAGAAGAACAACAAGTTAATGGTGTAAATACCATTGTGGAAGAAACTCAGGCTGAGATGATGGGAGAAAATACCCTATCGGATGTTAATCCTAAGCCAACATCCACACACGTCAGGAAACTTGTCTCGTATAAGGACAAGTTACTTGTCTTGAATGGTGAAGGGGGATCCACAAATGAAGAGGATGACTGGAGAAATTTACAAAAAAGGTCAGACGAGGAAGAGCTACAAATGCTTGAAGATTTACTGGAGCAGGACTCAGATGACCCGCTTTGCCCAGCATACAAGGTCTCCAAAACGCAATACAAAGAAGACTGTAAACAATGGCAGAACGCACTCATTATTAAGCTGATGGGGAAACGTCTCAACACAACCTATATGATGTCAAGATTACAGAAGATGTGGGGTTTGGCTGGGAACTTTGAACGTATTGACCTGGACAATGGCTACATTCTCCTTAGATTTAATGAGGAAAAAGATTATTTCCATGTGCTCCAAGAAGGCCCGTGGATAGTGGCTGATCACTACGTGGTGGTGCAACGCTGGAGGCCGTTATTTGACCCCTATGATGAAACCTTCAAAAAGCTTGCGGTTTGGTTAAGAATCCCTGGTCTACCTATGGAACTTTATTCTGTGAACCATCTATGGAAGATAGGAGGTATTTTTGGAAGGACGTTGAAGATAGACAAAAATTCTCTTAAGAAGGTGGAGGGTGTGCAAGGAGAGGTAACAGATAGAGCTAGGTTCGCGCGTCTCTGTGTTGAGATAGACCTACGAAAGAGCCTGCTGTCAAAATTCCAATTCGCAGGGAAGGTTTACCAGGTCGGTTATGAGGGATTACACATGGTCTGCTTTGCTTGCGGCCAATATGGGCACCGGAAGGACTTCTGCAGTAATGGGGGGACAAGAGTTGCTGTGAATCCTCAGCAACAAGTATCAGCACAACAACAGGACGGCCGAAACATTGCAGAAGGTCATACGAAAGAGAAGGTGAAGGATGGTGATGATGCCTTTGGTGCCTGGATGGTGGTTCAAAGACAAAATAGAGGACGACGGCCAAAAGCTTTTCCGGTGAACCGGGGAGGAGGGACGTCCTACCAGACAAAAAATCCTACGAACCAAGGTCAACGGAACGTAGCCCAACATGCGGTACCTTTGACTGTGCCTAAGCCTGCAACTGCAGCCCTGAACCAAAAGCCTTGCCAGTTAGTAGCAGAGGGTACAGATGCAGCGAAGGGGACTTCCCCAGGTATACAGATCGAGGAACATACTTCCTTAAAGGTCCCTGCATCAAAGAACACAGGTACTTTCATTCGAAAAGGGGTGTCGGAAAAAGATACGAAGAGGAAAGAAAATGAAAAGAAGGAAACAAAAGGTAGAGGCTCTCAGGTGGGGCCCAACCTTAGGTATGAAATCCCAGCAAATCACGGTACTACATCTGGAGGGAAGAGAACTGGTATTGAGGTTTTGTCACCAACGACAAAAGTTACTGTGCCCCAACGCATGCATGCAACCGAGGAGAAGGAAAAGCCTATACCCCCTGGTACCAACTTTCCACCTGACCAAATTCAGGCTGCGAAAATTCACAAGAGTAGAATGGAAGCAGAAAGGGAGATATTGGATACGATGAAGTATCATACAGCAGAAGAAAATGAGGCAACTCTTGACAGGACCCTACAACTGTTGGGAGGTGCTCGATCATACTGTGACCTTTGAGGTCAGGGCTTTATGCCTTTACTACTATCCATACAAGTCTTTATGTCGGTCTGCTCTTGGAATTGCCGCGGAGCTAACAAAAAGGGTTTGACCTGTCTCATTAGAGATATTGTAAGGAAGTATGACATCAAAGTTTTAGCTTTGCTGGAAACTAGGATTAGTGGGTCCAAAGCCACTAGAAAGATTAAACAAATGGGGTTTGATGGTTTCCACAAACAAGACCCCATTGGTTTCTCTGGGGGCCTTTGGCTGTTGTGGAACAAATCTGACGTGGAGGTAGCTGTTCAGGAAGCTAAGCATCAATACATGCATGCTAGTATCCAGTGGAAGCAGACAGGGAAAGAAGAAAATATCACCCTTATTTACGCTAGCCCTCGCAGAGTGGAACGTAAAACTCTCTGGTCTGATATTTTTAGGTTAAGCCAAGGGGGTCCCACACCTTGGTTACTACTAGGTGATTTCAACTCTTTAACCCATCCGAATGAGAAAAAAGGAGGGAAACCTCCTTGTCAAGGAAGCATATCTGAATTTACAACCTGCCTTAACAGCTGCAACCTCGAGGATCTGGGCCACTTAGGCCCTCCTTTCACTTGGAGACGTGGTAACCTCTTCGAACGTCTGGATAGGGCAGTTTCGAATGTTGAAGGTATGTTAGCCTTCCCTCAAAGATATGTCTTTCACCTCCCTTTCTTCAACTCGGACCATCGGCCGCTGCTGTTGAGAGATGGGGAGCCAAACTTGGGTAGAAGAGAATTGAAACCTTTTCGATTCCTTGCTTCTTGGCTAACGAGACGAGTTCAAAGTAATAGTCAAAGACAGTTGGGATGGTAATTCAGATTGGGTACAGGCTACTCGCAAGTTTGAAAGTGAAGCAACAACTTGGCACTGTTCAGTTTTCAAGGAACACCTCCGGAGAAAACACTCTTTGCATGCAAGATTGATGGGGATAGATAGGAAGCTGGGTGTTTCGGCTGATCACAACCTCGAAAGACTTAGAAGTCAGCTTTGGAGTGAACTTCAAACCATTTATGCCCAAGAGGAGCTGAATCTCTTCCAGCAAGCGAGATGTAATTGGCTTCGCTTTGGGGATGGCAATAACCGCTTCTACCATACAGCTACAAATGTCAGAAGGAGGCAAAATAAAATTCACATGGTACAGGATGATCACGGAGTCTGGCATGCAGAACCAGGTGAGGTGAAGGAAATGGCAGTGGTGTTTTTTGAGGACCTGTATTCAGCTGGGAGTTCCTCCTCTCCCTTTCCGATTTCGGGCTGTTTTCCCAGGATAACCTCAAACTCCTTTGAGGTTCTTCACAGAAGACCTTCTGACTTGGAAATCAAAGAAACGGTGTTTAGCATGCAACCGTATAAAGCTCCTGGGAAGGATGGTCTGCACGCAATTTTCTTCCAATCTCAATGAGAAGTTATTAAGAATAGTGTTTGTGCCTTTGTGAAGGAGGTGTTCAGTAATCCCACCAAAATCAAAGAGGTTAACCAGACTCTTCTCTGTCTTGTCCCTAAAGTGGTTAATCCTACTTCCATCCATCAATTGAGACCAATTAGTTTATGCAATGTCATCTACAAGGTAGTCACCAAGCTGTTGGCTCAGCGTCTTAGGCCTCACATGAATAACATTGTCCTCCCCAATCAGTGCAGTTTCATCCGTGGTAGGCAAAGTTCGGACAACATTGTCATAGCTCAAGAAATTATTCACTCTATGAGGAGGAAGAAAGGAACAAAGGGGTGGATGGCAATCAAGGTGGACCTTGAGAAAGCCTATGATAGGATTGATTGGGTTGTTTTGGAGCAAACTCTTTTGGATGCTCGGCTTCCTACTCAAATGGTCCAACTCATTATGGAATGTGTATCCTCCGCTACTATGAACGTTCTTTGGAATGGATGCCAAACAAGGGATTTCAAATCTTCAAGGGGTATAAGACAAGGTGATCCACTATCTCCTTACTTGTTTGTTCTCTGTATTGAGAAATTGGCTCATCTTATAAATGATAAGGTTGTGAAGAAAGAGTGGAAACCCATAACCCTAAGAAAAGGGGGTCCACCAATATCACATTTGTTCTTTGCAGATGATATGCTTCTGTTTTCTGAGGCCTCTGCTGAACAAGCTCAAATTGTCTCGCAAGTGCTGGATTGCTTCTGTAAGGCTTCTGGACAGAAAATTAATCAGGAAAAGACCAAGGGGTTCTTCTCTCAAAACATCCATCATTCAAGGGCAGATCATATTTCCAAGGAAATCGGTTTCGCAAGAACAAATGACTTGGGAAAATATTTGGGGATCCCAATCATACATGATAGAGTTTCAGCAGATAAATTCAACTTTATCCTTAAAAATATGGATGCTAGACTAAGCACTTGGCAAAGAGCAACTCTTTCCTTGGCGGGTAGAACAACACTGGTTAACTCGGTTTTGTCCTCCCTTCCCACATACACTATGCAAACTTGCATATTGCCAGCAAAGACCTGCGATGGTATTGAAAGGAGATTAAGGGACTTTGTCTGGGGATCAAATCATGAGGCTCGAAGGATCCATGGAACAGCTTGGGACAATGTTTGCAGAGACAAAAAGTCGGGTGGCCTAGGCATCAGACGTGTTAGGCAAGTGAATCAGGCTTCCATAATGAAGCTCGGGCATGGATTAATCACCAAACCGGATGCACTTTGGGTGAGAGTTTTAAAAAACAAGTATAGGGTGGGAGATGATACTATACCCATACTGACTGGTAGCAAGTCAGCATCCCCTCTTTGGAAGGGGATTCTCAAATGGTGGCATCCAACTATAGAGGGCACTCGCATACTTGTGGGAGACGGGAAGAACACCAACTTCTGGGCTGATAACTGGGTCCCAAATGCTGGTCCGCTGCTGACCCAGGTTATGACGGAAATTCCTAACGCTATGCAAACTTGGTCGGTTGACAAGTTTGTTACAGATGATGGGCATTGGAATTGGAACTACATCAACGACCTTATCCCTCCTGATTTATGTGACAAGATAGCCAATGTCCTCCCCCCCTCCAACTTAAATGGGGGAGACAGGCCTATTTGGATCCATGCCCATGACTTCCGCTTCAGCATCAAATCTGCTTACAAGTTAATCGCACAGGAATTTCAAAGAAATGATGGCATCAACTGGAACGTGCTTTGGAGCTGGAATGGGCCCCTTCGTATTCAATTCTTCCTCTGGCAAGCAAAGAGCGAAATCCTGTTAACAAATGCTAGACGATTACGACGTAAACTCACCGACTCAGCAATGTGCCCTAGATGTCACATACAAGAAGAAACTGTGCTTCACCTTCTGAGGGACTGCGACTCTAGTAGAGTTATTTGGTATGGTATGGGCTTAAAAACGGATAACTCTTTCTTCAGCCAACCCGCCCAAAGCTGGTTCGATGAAAATCTCAAGACTGCAAACCAATCCCACTTCTGGCATATCTTATTTGGAGTCACTTGCTGGCACATATGGAAAGCAAGGAATACACTCGTCTTCGATAACAAAATTCTACTTTCGAGGCAACTTTCTTTTGAGATTCATAATCATGTCTATCAGTTTCTAACAGCTAAAAGTCTCCTTAGCTCAAATGGGTTAGCCAAGCCGAATAGAATGGAGCACCAGATTTGCTGGCAACACCCGTGCAGTGGTTGGACTAAAGTAAATGTGGATGGCTCCTCTGTCCAGGAAGGGATGAGCTCCAGCTATGGTGGGGTCATCAGGGACGACACGGGCAAGTGGATTCTGGGCTTCTGTGGGAGATTGGGTCATGGTAGCTCCTTAACGGCTGAACTTAGAGCTTTTCTTGAAGGAATCCAGCATGCTAAAAGACTGGGGTTCAATAATGTTTGCATAGAGGGTGACTCCTTGGTAGCTATCACTCTTATCAACAAAGGTTGCCATCAAAACCACCCTCTCTTTTCTATTGTTAACAGGATCCGTCACCTTCTTCAGGAAGATTGGAATACGATTATCACTCATTCATTCCGAGAAGGGAATGCAGTGGCAGACTGGATGGCGTCTTACAGTTACCACTTCCAAGATTGGGATGAACATTTGTTTTTTGAACCGCCACTAGCTTGTCATGTTTTGTTAGCTAGAGACTCCATGGGCATTTCTAGCCCACGCATCTGTATTTTGTAGTTTCTATTTTCCCTCTGTTTCAAAAAAAAAGTGAACACTATTCTACTTTTTGTTAGGTTTTCTCATTATGGGCTGTTAGTCCTCGAAGGTTGGGAGGTTTGAACTTCACAACTGATAATGTTGGTAATGTTCTTGCAATAACAGGTACATATCTTTGACATCTATGCGTTCCTAAATATTTAGTAATACTAGGCATACATGTTTAACTATATTTCTCAAATGATTCCCAACATACTTTTATCAATGTACATGATGCCATATGGTAACTTCCTTCAAGATATTTCCTCTTAACTGGTCTTGTCGATTGAATTTTGCTTATTGGATTCATAAAATTAGGAAAAATATTTTTCATGTAAGGAAATCATATCATGAGTGATAATTAATTAGATTTTTATTCCTTTGGGTATGCATAGTGATATAGATATACATTTTTTTTTTTTTTTGTGCATTGTTTTTTAAAGATATGCTGCTTAATTAATGACTTCTTCTCAACTTGTCAATGGTCAGGTATTAGTCTAATAATATACCAGCTTTCCCTATACCCATCATTGGAAAAAGCTTTTGGACCTGTTAGATTTGCTCGTGTCACTGGGGTAAGCTTTCGCCTTTTGTAGTATTAATGCAACTAAGAATTTCATTGTTTGTTGTTCTAAACATGTCTTATTATCTTGGCACCTTTTGTAGGTGTTATCTATACCTCTCTTGCAAAGTTACCCCTTCATTGCAATGTTGTCAGGCTTCACACTGAACCTAGTGATAAATATTGCTTCGGTTGTGAAAAATATTCTTACTGTAAGTGAATCTCTTCGTTTATTTAACCAATCATGAGTGATAATAATTACGATAAATCAGTAGTCTAATAACTGGTCAACAATAATCACTGTTGACCATATATAATTATACATTCTAACATATGCTAAATGTGCTAATGAACTAGTAGAAAATCTGAAGATTATTTCCATTCATTAAGAGATTTTGTCAAATCCCTAATTAATAGGATTCAATCAATTGAATCCTATCAATTAGGATCAGTTTTATTTCCTTTTTTATTTAGGATTGATTAGCTTCATTTTTCTTATTTTATTTCCTTTTTCAATCAGAAGGGCCGGCTTGGCTCAGCGGTAAGCTTGCTTGCCGTGGTGTGTCAGGTCGCGGGTTCGAATCAGTCTCTCTGCAAAAAGTAGGGGAAAGACTGCCTAGAGTATTTCCTTCCCCAGACACTCACGAAGTGGGTATTTGAACTGGGTCGACCCTTTATTTCCTTTTTCAATCACACATGATGTGTATTTATACATGTATCTTCTCCTTATTGCAACTCAATTAAATGATCCTCTTCTTAGAATTCATCGAAGAAGGATTCTTGTTGGGAATGGTTGAGCTCTGTTTTGCTGTAGTCATTTTGCAAGATCAGAAAAAATTCTGATATAGAATGAAGAAGAAGAAAGAAGAGGTTGGAACAAAAATGAAAACCAGAGCTAGAGCTCTGATACCATCAAAGTTTAGAGAGAATCTTGAATTGAGAAAAATGGAGAGTTCTCATTATTACTTTCATCTGATACAAGAGTGCTATATATATGGTATTAATATATATATATATATATATATATATATATATATATATATATATTAATACCATAAACCATCTGCCTCTATCACCATTGAAAGGAAGCACGTTCACGCGCTGCCGAGCCGGAGGAATTTTTTACCACCGTTTGCGTCATTCAAATCGTTGCCTCCTCCTCTTTTTGTTGCAGGTGTCAAAACTGAGGTTGGAGCTAGATGAATTTTGGGTCATTCCACGTATCTCACACTTGTTCAATGACTTAATCCCTAAACTCTTCCGCTTCATCTCCTAACCCTAATTTCTAGTCCTCTGGAGATAATGTTGGGCTCCAAATTACCACTCACGGATTAAATGGCCAAAACTTTCTATAATAGTCACGATATATCAAAATGGTTATCCATGCTAATGGAAAAATGGGTTATATCAACGGAAAAATCAAGAAGCCTACCGAGAATGAACTTGAATATGAAGTTGAGAGATCAATAACTCATTGGTGATGGTTTGGTTAACCAATTCCATGGAGCCACAAAGTTTCTCAAGATTGCTAAGGAGATTTGGGATATGATCGAGCAAAATTATTCAGACTGGAGAATCTCTCAAGTCTTGAAATAAAAAACATTAAGGAGGTATGACTATTACTGAATATTTTAATGAATTAAAAAATCGGTGGTAAGAACTAGACCTTCACTATGCCACCGACTTTGGAGGCTTACAAGCTGATATAAAATTCAAAAAACATTTCAAGAAAGAGTGGTTGTATGATTTTCTTGCTAGTCTCAATTCTGATCTTGATGATGTTCGTGGGTGAATGTTGGGGCAGCTGTTACCATCCCTTGCTGATGCCTTTGTTGAGGTATGAAGAGAAGCTAGTCGAAGGCGAGTGATACTTGGAGAGAAGGAATCAGTTGATACTAAGAGGACATTTGATGTGCCTGCCCTAGCTGCTAAAGGATTGATTGATCGTTCATCTGGAGATTCAAACGTGATGACCGCCCTTGATGTTCACATTGGAATAAGGGTGGACACACCCGTGAAAAAAGGTGGGAGATACATGGAAAACCGACAAATTGGAAACCAAAGGGTGGAAACACCATTTTCGTGAAGTTGCTCATGCCTTTATGTTCACCATGAATGTCCCTAAATACTTGCGGAGGGAAGTAATCCTCTTTGCCTCTTATCATATCAATCGTATGCCCTTTCGAGTCCTTTAGTTTCACTCTCCAATATCTCGCCTTGTTAGCCTCTTCCCTTCCTTATGGGCCATTTCATCTCTTCCTCCCAAGTTGTTTGGGCCTTTGTCTATTTACCTACTCATAGAGATCCAAACTTGATCATAAGTCCCTTAAGTGTGTCTTCATTGGTTACTTTGCTACTCAATGGGGATACAAGTATTATTACCCTTTCTATAAAATGTATTTGTGTATATTGATGTCACTTTTTTCGAAAAACAGTCCTTTTTCCCTTTGCCTTCTCATCAGGGGGGGTCTTCTGTAGAAGGAGATGAAGATAAGTCATGGGAACCTAATGATACTACAGTGTTACCATTACCATTGGAGACAGAAGGAGATTGTGCAATGTTACCATTATCATTGGAGACAGGGAGAGCTATTTAGCCTTTGGTTTATAGTAGGAGAAACTGGCGAAAGGATCGTCAAAAGGAAAATAATCTAGAACCTCTAGACTACCAGGATTGTGATTCGACTTCTAATTTCAGCAATCAAGCACCTGTATATCATGATACAGTTGATTTGCACTTGCCTATTGCCATAAGAAAATGTACTCGATCTTGTATTGCTCATCCTATTTCTCATTATATTTCCTATGAGAAGTTGTCTCTAGGTTTCCGTGCCTATAGTATTGTGTTAGACAGTAAGAAAATACTAAGAAACATCCAGGAAACCCTTGATGGCCCAAAGTAGAGAAATGTTGTCCTTGAAGGAATGGATGCCCTGGAGAGAAATGGAACCTGGCAAACGATGACATTACCGAGAGGAAAAAGGCCGGTAGGATGTGAGTGGGTGTTCACTATCAAATTCAATGCAGATAATAGCATAAATAGATACAAGGCCAAGTTTGTTGTGAAAGGATTCACCCAGACATATGGAATAGATTATTAGAAGACTTTTGCTCTAATTGCCATAGTTAACACAATTCAAGTCCTCTTATCTTTAGCCGTTAACTTGGATTGGCCCCTACAATAACTAGATGTGAAGAATGAATTCTTAAATGGTGACCTACATGAGGAAGTCTATATGGATCCTCTACTTAGAATAAATTATCAAGAGACTTTTTCTCCAGTTGCCATGGTCAACACAATTAAAGTCCTCTTATCTCTGGCCGCTAACCTGAATTGGCCCTTACAAAAACTAGATGTGAAAAATGAATTCGTAAATGGTAACTTGCATGAGGAAGCCTATATGGATCCTTTGCCTGGATTCGAAAAGGAAAATAGGTTGGTGTGTAAGTTAAAGAAGCCTCTCTACGGTCTTAAGGAATCCCCGAGAGAATGGTTTGAAAAATTTACTTAGGCAGTCAAGAGGAAAGGCTTTGTCCAAGAACTGACTGATCATATTCTCATCCACGAGCACTCCACAAATGGTAAAATTGTTATCCTTATTGTTTATGTGGATGACATAATTATTACAAGTGATGATCATGAGGAATTGGATTCCTTGAAGAAGTATCTAGCAGACCAATTCGAACTGAGGGATCTTGGAAACCTTAAGTATTTTCTTGGAATGGAAGTGGCTCGAAGCAAGTTAGAAATCACTATTACTCAGAAGAAGTGTATCCTTGATCCTTTGCAGGAGACAAGCACGCTAGGGTGCAAATTAGGCGAGATCCCTCTGGAACCTAACACTATGTTAGGAATTGAAGATGGAAAAGAGGTCGACAGGGATAAATTTCATTTTTTGGTTGGAAAACTGATTTATTTATCCCATACTCGACCTGACATTATCTTTGTAGTAAGCATCGTTAGCTAATTCATGCACTCACCTAGGGAGAAAGACTTGGGTGTTGCATTCAGGATCCTTAAGTACCTCAAGAACACTTCTAGCAGAGGACTATTCTTCATAAAGGGGTTCAAGAGGTTGATTGAAATCTATACCAATGCAGATTGGGTAGGTTCATTAGTGGACCGAAGAACTTTAGGCTTTGCACCTACGTGTGGGGCAATCTTGTGACTTGGAGGAGTAAAAAACAAACAATAGTTGCACGAAGAAGCATTGAGGCAGATTTCCGTGCTCTAGCTCATGGAGTTTGCGAGGGGAGTCTGGTTGAGAAGACTTCTTGAGGAATTAAAGATCTCTTATTCCCTACTAGTTAAACTATACAACTACAACAAGGCTGCTGTCAACATCGCTCAAAATCCTATTCACCATGGTAGGACAAAACATGTGCAAGTTGATCGCAACATCAAAGAAAAGCTAGATGATGGAGGGGTGTGTTTGACCCCTCCCCAAACTGTACAAGCTTCTTCCAAAGACGTACATTCCTACCAAAGAGCAAGCAACAAGCATCCTTACTAAAGGCTGACATTGACCAGTGTTTGAAGACCTGATTGGCAAGTTGGGAATGATCAACATATATGACCCATCATTAAGAGATTTTGTCAAATCCCTAATTGATAGGATTCAATCAATTAGGATCAGTTTATTTTCATTTTTGTTTAAGATTGTTTATTTTTGTTTTTTCTTATTTTATTTCCTTTTTCAATCACACATGATGTGTATTTATACATGTATCATCTCCTTATTGCAATACAATTTAATGAAACCTTTTCTTCTTAAAATTCTCACAAAACCTATGCTAGTATTATAACCATGGTTATCTGCATTAAAAGCTTGCCTGATTGTATTCTTTTTGCTGGATTTAGGTGACCATTATAACTGGTTTATTCCTTCTGCAAAATAGAGCAGTGGTAAAAATTTTGTTCCATTCTACATTTTATTTCCTTCAAAAAATTGAGATTATATTTATCGAATTGTGGCATATTTTCCATGTTGATTTGGAAAACAGGAACAACATCAAAGAGGGGCAGCTAATGGAATTTCTATGACTACTATGTCAGTATTCAAAGCAATTGGCCCTGCTGGAGGAGGTGCAATGTGAGTGTCCCTTTGACTTCTTTAGATTTTACTTTGCTTATCTTTCATTGTTCATAAGTGTGTATTTGGATCTCTGTAGGGGATCAATATTTTAATTGAGATTTAAGCAATGAACAATAAACCTACCTCCTTTAGTACTCCTTTAACTTGGGTTTCAAATAGAAAAAAAATCATAATAATGTACAATTATGAGGAAAAAAGTTCTGCAGTGTCCATCCACCTAATATGAGTTTGAATCTTAGTGGTTGCAAAACTTCAAATATTTTGAGGACAAGCTTGGAGCAGTGGTAAAGTTTTCATTTGCGACAGAAAGGTCATGGGTTCGAATCCAGGAAACAACTTTACAAGTAGGTAAGGATAAAGCTGTGTACAAGAATTTCCCTCACCCATACTGTGCTAGTCGGGATTTAATAGGGAGCTTTTGAGGAAAAAAGTTCCAAGATGTTTATACAATGATGTCTATATATATATATATATCCAACGTAATCAAACATCACTATAAGATAACCAATTCTAGACTGAAATAAGATACTCCAACATATGATAAAATCTCTAAATATAAATAATCTCAAATCGAAAATATTAATTTCAAAATTAAAATTCTAAAACTACTTGCCGATTTTACATCATCCCCCATTGAAAAGAACTTTCCTTTGGATAGTTAAAAGACAGATAATGATCAGAGAGATAAGAAATCAATTGAAGAAAGTCATCCACTAGTAAGTTATCTAGCTCAAGGGAGGGCTCTACAACAGCAGGTTCAGGGAAATCCAACTTAAGGACAACAGCCAACATCACCTCTGCTGCTAAACTTTCTTTCTCAAATTACAAATTGGGCAAAAGGTGCAAACATACGGTCTAGGTGAAATAGAATTATCTTGTAACCTCTTATTTTACAAATGGTAATTCAAAACATGAGATTTTTATAAGATGCAGGGTTTGGACGGTTGTTTTTGTATAAGGAATAGATCGACAAACTACCAAGCATGTGGATCAATTAATAAGAGGTTGTTCTATTTTAATCAGTGGTCTCGAGTTTAAGTCCTAGATACACAACTGTGTTAAAAACTTCATAGAGAGAGCTTTTTCGCCCTTGTGATCATACCCCGCACGATCAAACGAATCGATAAATCGATCAGCTGATGGAAAAATCTCAAAAAAATAAAATAGATTGACAATAATAGCTCTATATCGCTTCCATACCTGACTCTCTGTGAACCAGATAGATAGGAATTGATAATCATCTGGTCCAATAGCAGTTGACAAATGTTTCATTAGTAAAAAATATTTTGTGCAGAGTTTGGCAATTGTAATTGACCAGTGATACTTTCTGACTACAATAATATATTGAAAATTGTATAATATAATCAGTTTTCATATTCTGATCTTGGTAAATGCAGATTAACTTGGTCACAAAAGCGGTTGGATGCTTCTTTCCTCCCGGGTATGATGCTCAACTATTTTGTTTTAGCTGATTTCTATTTCATTTGTTGTATCTGAAAATCTTATGTCTTGAGCTATGCTGATTAATAGGAAATTGAAAGAAATGCTGCAACTAGGGGTGTGCATGGTTTGGTTTTCTATATGGAACGGAACCAGAAAACTGGTTCGGTTCGGGCAAACCAAAACACTTTTAAAAATTGGTTCGGTTTTTGAACCAGTATGGAAAAAATGGTTTGGTTCTGAAACAAGTTTGGAAAAATATGGTGCGATTCGATTCGCTTTGCAATTTGGTTTGATTTATTTTATTTTCTTTTTTCACACTCCCAAGAGTGAGTATGGTTAAGTTCGGTTTTTAACCTGATCCGAATCGGGAAAGTGGTTCAGTTTTCGTTTTGAAAAAATAGTTTGATTTTTGAATCCATTTGAAGAAAATGATTTGGTTATTAAACCGGTTTGAAAAAATGTGATTCATTTGTGCATATCAGTTCGGTTCATTTAGTTTTTTTTTCACACCCTAAGGTGCAAATTTATATGACACATAAAACACTTGTTCTAAACTCGCCAGTTGGGAATTTACTCTGTCAATAGGATAGTTGTGTTAGTACAACAAACTATCATTTTAGCTAGAAGGGGTAGGTTATATTTACAAACTTTTTTGTTTACAAACTTTTTTGTTTACACTATATTTTTTCGGGAGAATACAAAACTTTTGTAAATTACACTATATTCGTTCTCCCAGGAAAATATAGTGTAATTTATAAAAAATTTCCAAAATTTTTTTAAACGGATCCTGTCCCTAACTAGAATATGATGTTAATAAAATCTGGAATATCAGAACGTGCCTTTCTTTTGCTAGCTCGATTACCTGAAGCTCATTGTTGTACATTTAACTGCAGGCACCCATATGGTCTTCTTTCTCCTGAATGTTGCTGGAGGACTTGGAGTGCTCTTGATGTTCACACCATTTCTCAGTTTAAAGAAGAAAGCACCACCTGAGCAGTTGCACTGATATCAATAAATTTTGCATACTTGGGATTTCAATGCCTTCTTTCTCTTCTGATCATCTCATATGCTTCATTTCTCAGCTCTCACATTTTTTTTGAGGGTGTCTAACTGATTATCATTATTTACTAAATAAAGTTCAATTTTTACAATCTCGTAGTCCCTTTAATGATTGCAATAATATTGACCGTTTCCTTTTAACTTTCTCGTTACGTTTAAATATATATATATATATATATAGGGATTTGATTTTCTCATGTTGCATGAGAATTCAATTCTCATGTTGTGACTCAATTAGTGATGGGTCACACATTTATTAAAAAAGAAAAAAGAAAAAAAAAAGTTTTGCACGCAAATCAAAGACTCATAACATGAGAAATGAATTCTCATGCAACATGAGAAAATGTTTTCCCATATATAAAATTATTTCTGCAGCCGCTTTATGTACAGCAACGACAGGTGTATGATTATGATATCCCATATTTAATGTTTTCAATATGGCAAGTTTTTTATTGCTGCACGTACAGCAACTGCAGAAATGTAAACCCTATATATATATATATATATATATATATATATATATATATATATATATATATATATATATATATATGTAGGATCCTTTGACACCGACACGGTCAAAGGATTTAAATTATAAATGGGAAAAAAGTTTTTCTTCCCATTGGTTATATTGTAAATTTGATTTTGTTGTATGGATTTAAATTATCTTGCACCGACACGGGATACGACACGACATGACACTCCGACACGTTAATTCTAAGAAATGTTAAATTTTGACACGTTAGAACATATTTTGATATTATATAACATTTTTAATTTATGTAGTGTATATTATATTTAATATTCAATAATTTAACAAAAAAAATAAAATCAAAATTATAATACGCATCAATTTTACAAAGAAATATAAGATATCCTAAATATTTATATTAAACTCAATAAAATAGTAATCGTAATCTAACGAATCTAATAATTAGAATTCAAAATGCAACGCAACATAATTTTTGAACTTTTTTAAGTCTTTACACCGAGTATTGAAGTGTCGGAAAGTGTCAGAGTGTCAGACGCGACACTTCAAGGATTTGAAGTGTCCGTACTTCCTAAATTTAAATCGTCTTAATATCAAAAGGAATTTTATCTTTACTTTCTGACTCGGACAAAAATGCACTCTTGGTGATTTTTCCTTTACTCTGCAAAATGTATTTTATGCACTAACCAATATTTTAAGCAAAGAGATGGTTATTGAGAAAATTGGCTCTATATATGTCACAGTCTATTTTTTGGGTATAGCGCTTGATGAAGACCCTTAAACTATTTAGCTCTGCGATTAGCTTTTGATGAAAGCCTATGTTGTTCTCTATTGGATGCAAAGTGGTGGCTTTTTCTTGTAGCTGCCAACCTATTCACGCATAGTGAAATGCTAAGCAATTTATTACTTTACTGCGTTAGTTGCTATTTTTTGGGGATTGCCATTGTTTTCCTTAACATCGTATGAGGAAAGTTTGTTTCTTTTCGTTATGAAAGCTTTCTTGCTAGTAGTGCTGGTCTTTCTCAAATCTGTGGCCCATATTAATGGCTTTGTTGCCTGTCTCTTTCATACTACAATCAAGTTCCTTTACTTCCATTCCGGTCATAGCAGAGAAAACAGGGGAAGAAGAACCAGCCTCTTCGAGTCTTCATGAAACATTAGCTAGAGCGTGACAAGGAAGACTGATATTGCTGTTTCTGATCTGAGTGATTGTCACAATTCAAGGTTATGACTTGTGAGTAGAGCTTATTTTCGGCACAACAAGGGATAAAAAAATAGAAAATATGAATGGAAAGAGATCATCTATCATTTAACATGACCAGAAAAACTTTCCTACACTCACAACATTTTGTGGGGCCCACAGCAAAAAAAAACACTGACACGCAAAACGAATCTCTATAACATTACACAATCACTTTTCCTACAACATAACTCTTATAAAACCCGAATGGAAATATCCATAAAAATAACGATGCGAAAAGTACCATTTTAAAATTTTTAGAGAAAACAATTATTCCGTTAAAGTAGATTGGATAAGTTTTCCCAAAGTAATGTAGTCAAACATGTCACCTATGCTGACGGGACTAGTCTCGTCATTGATACTACCGGGACTCATGCCACGTCAGCGCACATAGGCAGTCCAATTACCGTAAAGCTTCGGAAGACTATAACTTGTGATTCGGATATCCAAATCAGATGGTTTTTTTTATTTCACATAGCTTTTCAAGATATACGCAATGACACCTCGTTTGACATATTTTATCTCCCACAAACATAATTTAAAATCTTATGGGTAAATACTTTTGTGATTGTGGTACAATTTTTATAAATTCAAGCTATGTTTGTGGAAGATAAAATATGTCAAATGAGGTGTCATTGCGTAGATCTCAAAAATTTATGTGAAATTAAATAAATTCAATCTGATTTGGATACCCGAGTCTCAAGTTATGGTCTTCCGAAGCTTTACGGTGATTGGACTGCCTACATGGCGCTGACGTGACACGAGTTACGGGACTAGTCCCGTCAGCATAGGTGACATGTTTGACTGCATTATTTTGGAAAAACTTATCCAATTAACTTTAACTGGGTAATTCTTTTATTCAAAAACTTTAAAATGGTGCTTTACCTAAATAACAATAGTATAAAAGTATTACTTTTTACCATATTTGATAAATGATAAATGATGCACGAAAATTCAGTATAAATCTCTAGTGTTTGAAATGAAAATATTTTCGTGAGTCGGACTTTCTCTTACTGATCTTGATTTTGCAAAATGGTCCCATGTATGTAGACCGGAGTTGGGTATGCATCTTATTTCTCTCCTTAAACAGAAGTGCTTCTATGATAGATTATAACATTCTCTCTCGAAAAAAAATAAAATAAAATTGTTTTTAGGTTTAGCACTTGTTTCTTCTTTTAATTGAACTAGTTGTAACTTGTAATTATTATTTGGTATAGTAAGCTAGAGGAAGGATATTTTTACTACCAAAATTTTCTACTACTAATTTACTACCTATCTTATCACAATTGAATGTTAAAAAGAGATAGAATGTTAAAAAGTTTTTGAAAAAAGAGAAAATATTGATCCAATAGTAATTAAATAGGTAGTGAATTAGTAGTAGAAAATTTTAGTAATAAGAATATTCCTGCCAGTAACCTATTGGTTTTGACCATACAAATTTTAGACTGAATCCTTAACAGTCTTGTATATGCTAATGGTAAGGATAGAAAAGGCCAAAACTTCTTATGAAACAGCTTCGACTACTAAACGTAGACTGCTCCTCTTGCAGACCATGATTAAGTCTCCAGTACTAGTTTGGTTCCATAAAATATCTTTATTTTCAAACCTAATGATGATGTTTTGAAACATGTGATTCTTATTAATATGTTTCACATAGCAGCAAGAGGTAAACCATCTATAATATTAAGTCCCTTGGTGCTACAATGAAAATGACATGTCAGCACCTGGATCCATAAAGTTGTGCTCACTAACTTCATTTCATAGTACATAATTATATCATCGAGGAAAATGCAATTGAGTAGTCATGAATCATGAATACATATGTTGACTTAAAGATATTGGCACATAATTATTGGTGTTACTTTATAGATTTTTTCACCTTTTTGTTTCTCATTAATTATTTAATAATTATTTTATCTCTGATTACAAATTATCTATCAATCCGCCCCTCTTTAATTGATTAAATTAAATATTTAATCGATTAAATGGTCAAATAAATATTTAATCGATTAAATTTTCAACTTAATCGATTAAATCTTCCTCTTTATCAGAAGAAATAGGAAGATTTAATCGACTAAATAGGGAGATTTAATCGACTAAATCTTCAAGTCAACAATCTTTGTCTATTTTGACCATTTAATCGATTAAATTTTTGACTTAATTGACTAAAGAGAGACAGATTAGTAAATAGTTCTGAGTTAGGGGCAAAATGATTATTAAATAATTAATGAGGGGCAAAAGGGTGAAAATGCCTACTTTATGAGTACATAAAAATTATGCTAACTTGTAGCGGGATAATGTTGTAGTGGCAGTCCATTTCATCTTAATGTTATACATGTTGCTGGTCATCTCATCCTTTTTGAGAAATGACCGAGCTTGAGAATTATCAACTACCAATTTCCCAAACTAATGATGGAACAATAATACATTTTACGTTTTAGCTGTTAAGCCTGGCTTTGGAATATGTAAATTACACAGTCATAGGCCATTGAAAAATTAGTTCATTAATAATTAAGGTGACTAAAGTAACTTTTAGACCCCAATAGTGTTCCACTTTCTTGCTAACTTCTGGGGGAAGGGGAACTGGACCAGTGAACACTAAAGTAACTTCAAGCAGCTTCTCTCTCTCTCTGTTAAAGTGAGAAACATGTTCATCATATCCTTCCTTCATAAAGGGAGAACATGGAAGAAAAATATTGGTTAGTGGTTCGTAGAGCTTTTTTTGACCTTAATGATTACGGGAAAGAATTTGCATGCAAATTGTGTGTTAGCATATGGGTGTCCTAGAGACAATCTTTTGATTAAATAAAGGACACTAGATGTAGAACTTTATTTGTCGCAAATAAATGTAAGCACTATTTATTCAGTTTCATATTGTGTCTCGATATTACTGTTAATATTATATGAATGAACTGGATAAACCCCTTGGAATAGAACAGGTATCTCTTGAGTATCTGTGATGAGATCACGATCATGAGGATTCAAGGATATTGCATGTCTATTCCTAATTATATGTTCCTAGTCTAGAGACACTGAGTTTGGGGATCAGTGATCTCGAGTAAAGACTAGTACGACTTATCTACTTGTATATGGATACAAGGTAAAGACCTCATGAGCTGCAGATATGGAGATATCTTAGCTAAAGTCGTGGGTGGACCTATAAGAGTATAGCTCGCACTGAACAGACCCAAAAAGAGACTCTATGAGGAAATCTCACAGATAGTGTCATTAGAGTAATCTCTTTATGTTTGGGTGTGTCTTTCCTTAGACCAAAAGTTATTACCTAGACTGTGTTCTTGAAGGCATGTTTTGATTGTATACCTCGTCTGCCTGAAACATGGAGACTCATAGGTATACTGTTGGGCGTGTCCTTAAAGGGCACAGGGCTAGGGTAATAAGCTGAAGGAATTCGTCAAATCTCTGTGAGAGATTAGGTTATCTGTAAACCGGAGAAATCGGGATGACATTTACAGGGACTCGGGAATCTATGCATAGTAAAAGAGATCATGAGATGATCTGCCTTTAGAGTCAGTAAATTGAAGATTCCCTATTTCGAATAAAGTTTACCCAAAACCGCAGGGGTTGATACATTTCCTTACCCTAGGTTAATGGGAAGATAACCGAGACGAAGGGAAATACATACGGTAACCAAATATGTGCAATAGGATGATCAAGTCATTAATCTGACTAGTTCTGGGGCAACAAAGCATTGCTAGTGCTCTGTGTTGTCATTAATTGGGTTGTGGGCTTGTTGGGCCCAAGCCCAGTTATGTCAGTAGCTAAGTTGGACCTAATGGGTCACACACTAACACCTTGTAGTTATGATGGACTAGCTTTAAAGGTATTGGGCCTAATAATGTTATTAGCCCAAGAAGTTGTTTGGAAGCCCACCTAAATGGGTGGGTGGTGCATGGAGTTTAGTAATGGGCTTGGATAGTCCAAGCCATTACTAATTAATTTAATTAGTTAAATTAATAATCAAATATTTGAATTTCGAATTTTGAATTTGAAATTTGAATTTTGAAATTTGAATTTAGAATTTGAATTTCGAAATTCGAATTTTGAATTTGAAATTTGAATTTTAAAATTTGAATTTGAATTTGAATTTTGAAATTCGAATTTTGAATTTGAAATTTGAAATTTTGAATTTTGAATTTTGAATTTGAATGTTTGAACGTTTGAATTCAAGTGTTTGAATTTGAATTTGAATTGGTTTTGAAAAGTTGTTTCATAACAAAAGGATAAGACAAGATCTTATTGGAGCATATTCCTTGGATGAAGAAGCATCTTTGGAGGCTCTCCCTAGGCTGTTTGGTGCATCACTTTTAAGTGATAAGAGTGTTATCTTATCACTTAAAACAAACCTCCATTCAGATTTGGTGGTTGAGGGAATCAGTGGGTAAGTTGATTCAAATTTTGAATGCAACTGCTCAATGTATTTGGACCCTTTATAGGGCTGAATTATGCGCATGAAAACTATATACTATATGATAGTTTATGAATTTAAGTTTAAATTAATTTGAATTTAAACTCATGTGGATAAGATTGGAGGTTGTTGGCAAAGTTTGTTTTGCAACAGCTCCACCTTATCACACTGTTTCATGCATAACTTTCAAAGAAATTTGAAAGTTTGTTTTTCATTTTGAATGAATGAATTCCCTCCTCCTCTCCAAAGGGTGCGCATAAATAGACATGTTCCTCACCTTAGGTTTCATTGGAAAACCAAGCCAACTCTCCTCCTCTATGCACCATTCTGTAGGGTAGCTCAGTACACCTTTCCAAACAGGATACCTAGCCTCCACCCTCACCACTTGTGCGCATAGCAAGCCTCATTGTGGTGTTCATCCGGTGGCTTTCAAGAAAGAGTTCTTGCATCATAGACGAACGGTGTTGTGGATCACCATTAGAGGGTTTGAACCCTTCAAGCCTGACATCTCATCTCCCTGACTGATCAGGCCAAAAACAAGGTAACATCATGCTGTCTTAAAGCATGAACCTTTATGTGCATGTATGTTCCGCAGTAAAATTTTTGTTTTACACCTTACATGCATCGGCCTTCAAAGGCCAGTTTACTTTCATTGTGGGCCTCCCATGCAAACCGGAAGCTGGCTATATTTCACTTATCAGTGTTTGTTGAGCTTTAGTGCCACGTCATGTCGTACCATGTTTCTGCAAGAAAAGAAAGAGGGGCACACTTGTTATGTACAATCAAAGGGTGAAAAAGTACAGCAGAACAGATTTGTATCTTTTTTTTTTCATCCACATGGTTAGGGGTGTGCAAAATAACCAAAAAAGTGGGTCGAACCATGAACCGAACCGCTCCATAAAATAACCGGTTTTAAAAAACTAGTTCATGAACCGAACCAGTTTTTAAAGAACCGGTTCATGAACCGAACCGGTTTTTAGAACCGGTTTAAGAACCGAACCGAACCATTTTCAAACCAAACCAAATTAATTTTTATAACTTTATTTTTTAAATTTTAATTTTTTTTTCTTTTCAAAAGAGGGTCGACCCGAACCGGTTCCGAACCGAACCGAACCACTTTCGAACCGAACCGAACCACTTCCGAACCGAACCGAACCACTTTCGAACCGAACCATTTAAATCAATTCGGTTCGGTTTTTCAAAAAATCCGGTTCGGTTCGACCCATGCACATCCCTACACATGGTGGGGCTAGACGGCTAGTTTGCGAAAGAAAGTTTTGAACCAACTCCCATTCGCGAATGATATGGGAATTTTTTAATATGTTCCTGCTCCTTCATGATCCTTTCATTTACGGAGTGACATATGTGTTTTACTTTTTTTTTTTTCCTTTCTCTCTTCTCTTTCCTTAATTTCTCTTTCACTCTCTCTCCTTCATCCCACTTAATCTCTTGTGGCCGGGTGCACTAAATTTAATCTCCCTGATTTGTATCCTTTAATATATATTTTCGCCTTTTTTTATTATGAGAGAGAAGAAAAAAATTAAAAAAGTTCTCATTACTTGTACCAAAATTTATTAAAATTAATTTTGTATTTTTTTCTTTCTCGAGAAAAATAACATGGCATAACCTAAAATAATACAGAATATAAGTGAAAAGAGAGAGTATAGATTTGAATTCAAAAGAGGTAATGATCCGGTGAGCATGAATTGAGTGACTGGGGCACAAGCTCGACAGTGGATCTCTGATGTAAATATGTGCTTATGTGTTCATATTATTTAATCATAACCATTCATTGATGATAAGATAAGAGAAAAAAAAATTATATAAATTTTTAACGAGCGGTTGCAATCAAATAACATGACCACTTATTAATACGAAAAGATCTACTCCCAGCTCGATAATATCTTTGATATTATGAATGTATTGAAAATTCAATACATCTTCTATTTTAACATGTATTTTATTTTTGTTAAATCAAAAATAAATAATTTATTTTAAAATTAGAAGAAAAAATAATTTAATAAAAAATAAAATATATATCATATTATAAATTAAGGGGGCGTTTGGTATTGGAGAAATTTTTTTGGATCCTGGAATCACGATTACTTGGAATATGGCTGGAATAAAAAGTGTCAGGGTATTTTACAAAAAAGATGTTTGGTAGGATAAAATATTACCGGGAATATTAGTTAATTTTTCTGTAGGGATGTTTGGTTAAAAATAAAATATTAATGGGAATATGATGAAATTTGACAAAACTACCCTCTTTAATAATAACTTTTATTCAAAACAAATTGGCACATTATTCAAGCTCCGCCTCAGTTGATAATGGTTGATTCAGAAGAGGTGGAATTCAATTATGATAAAGAACTCTGGATTGGTGATTGTTCTGGATGGCCCAACCGCCACAGAACTGCCTAATCACCACTGTAAGGCCCAGTCGCCACGTGGACCTTATAAGCCATAATAGGCCGGCCATCTAGCGGCCCAGAGTCGCAGGCCCATACTCCCGTTGAGCTCCACCTCAGCACTAAGGGCTGACGTGGACCTGCACGCCCACCAAGGGTGCAGCACACCCAAGAGATACACCAAAATGTCTTACCTTGGGACATTAACCACCAAAGGCAATCGCCACAGGTATCACAAAGGGAAACTCTCCCTTTGCCCAACGCTGGCCTCGCCAGTAGCAGGGGGTGCAGCGCTGCCACAACGTCAACGCCTAAACCGCCCAACACTGCTATCATGGGAGCACACCCCAAGGAGAGTTGACCTTCCCCCTGATCTAACCATACCATGACAATATAAATAGCCCCCGGAGGGTACAACAGAAGCATGTTATGTATCGTTATTTGCCTATTACCTTAATTCTCTTATAGCTTATACTTGAGTTGATTACCTGCGTATACTTGGGATCATATCACGTGGCCTGGTCTTTACCAAAGCCATAGGTATCGCCCATACAGTGATCATACACCCTATAAGGGAACATAGTAGGCTTATAGATTCCTTCGGTACATTGGCGCCGTCTGTGGGAAACTATAAACTTCTATTCCCATTCTTTCACCAGCTGAAAAATTATACTTCATCCCCCAATAAACAAATATGGCAGTTACGAGAAGAGCAGAACAAACGAGAGCTGGGACCCCTGAAGGCCACGTACAAACAGTACGTTCCAACTCCCCACCATCCATGCACTCGGCACCAGCAGGCGATGCACCACCAGCCCCCGTAATACGCTCGGTTAATCCTCCGGTAGGCGTGGCTGAGGGAAGACAGGTTCGCATCAATCGCCAAGTCATTGTGCATGAAGCACAAGGCGAAAACGCGTTACCGACACAACCCCCACCGCCTGGTGTTCAATACGGTATGCCACTACCCACCGCAGGTCCACCACCTGTTTATCCAGTGTATCAACCCCGACCAGCTCAAAGCCAACCATTACCCTTTTACCATGATTACCGCCCCCAGGGCGCTGCACTATATCCCAACAGGCCCCACGGCCAAAACCCACTCACACCTTTCCCCACTCATTACCCATTCCATACCTACGCTATACCGCCCTACAACACTATGTTTCCACAACCCCCATGCAACCCACAAGTTGTCCCGCAAGCACAAGTCGCCCCACAGGGGTCGTTTGTAAACCCAGGTCAACAACAGGGCGCCGGTCAACAAGGCCCAGCCCTCTCTTATTCAGTTGAAGCCCCACCCGCACAACGTCAACCCCATGGCCAGCAAATGCATCACCAAGACCCACGGGTAACACCTGCTACCACCTCCGGAAGAAATAAGCCGTTAACCGACCTCCTACGCCTGACCCCCATACCACTTGGCTTCAAAGGCCCGTCTAACATAATCACCTACATTGGAGACTCTGACCCCTTCGAATGGATTCAGAAGTTCGAAGCAGCGATGACACTCCACGGAGAAACCGACCTCCTCATGTGCCGAACTTTTTCGACACTCCTCGGCGGAAGAGCCCTAACTTGGTATACTACCTTACCAACCGGCAGCATTTCTTCCTGGGACGACCTGGCCTACAAATTTCAAGCCCACTTCGCCACCAGTCGTCCCGTGCCCAAGTCCGTTCATTCGCTTGAAAAGATCCGTCAACAATCAGGCGAATCCCTTAGGGCGTTCCTCGATCGCTTCGACAAGGAAGCTTTGCAAGTGCAAGGCCTTGATCCTAAGGTCCAAGTACATATACTTCTCTCAGGTTTAAGACAGGGCGCTTTCGCTTACGAACTAGCCCGGCATGAGATAACTGACTTGGAGGGGGTTAAAAAGAAAGCCCAGGAGTTCATGCGGATCGAAGAATACAAAGGTAGCAGGACCGACGACTCTTCACACAGCCAAGCTCAAAAGCCAACCAAAGGCAAAGCTGAGGGCGATGACGAGAGAAGGACTCAGAATCCTCCCCGAGGAAACGGTCGCCCTTCTGGCCGAGGCCAGACCGGGCGCCGTCCTCACAGCGTAAACCAGACAGATTACAAAGAAGGACAGAGAAATCCGCCCCCGCGCCAAGAACAAGACAAAGAGACCGCCGTATACTGCAAGTTCCACCGAAGCAACGGCCACAGCACCGAAGACTGCAGACACCTGAAGGAGGAGATCGATGAGCTGATCAAAAGCGGCGCACAGAGACGGACCGCCGAAGGCACCCGAGGTGATGGAACGGGCAGACGACGGGAGGAGCGCAGCAGGTCGCCAGACAGAAACAATCAATCACGATACCGGTCACGCCATGACCGTCCCAGGAGAGAAGAATCCTCAAGAGGCCACAACCCACCCCACAGTCCACGCCATCGGAGCAGAGGGAATGAGGATGAAGAGGAGGACTCCGCTGTCATCAAACACGGAGTGATCAACATGATATCAGGCGGATTGAGCGGAGGCGGAGAAACATCCAACGCCAGGAAAAGGCATCTGAAGCAGTGCCTGGCGATAGCCGGAAAAGTTATTAATAAAGCCAAGCCAAACCCAGGCCCCGCCAAACCCAAGATCATTTGGGACAGCGACGACCTGGGTGAGGTCCTCCCTGGGCATGACGACCCCCTCGTCATTCAAGCAACAATCGCCAACTTTGGCGTCAACAGGGTCTTTGTTGACCACGGCAGCTCTGCCGATATTTTGTTTCTTCCATGCTTTTCAGCGTTAGGATTCACAACTAACGATCTGACTCCTGTTTCAGGAGAACTTTCAGGTTTCAACGCAACCACTACCAAACCACTGGGAATGATAACCTTGCGTTTATCATTGGGAACGCCACCGACGTCGAAATCAGCTGATATCCAGTTCTTGGTGCTTGGCACTCCTTCCGCATATAACGCCATACTTGGCCGAAGGATGTTTGCGGCGTTTGAGGCAAGCATTTCCCACCCACACTTGGCAATTAAGTTTGTTGCTAAAAACAACAAGGTAGCAACGGTGAAAGGCGATCAGCTGGTCGCCAGAAGCTGCTACAACATATCCCTAAGGCCAACTACAAAGGTTACATTCAAAACTCCAACAGCACAACCACAAAGTTCAAACCCATCGCCCCCAAAAAACAGCCCATCCGAAAACACGATCAAAGGCGATCAGTGTCTCTTGGTGGAATTCGATGCAAGAGACGACCCCAGAGTCGAACATGCAAGACCTACCCCCGACGGAGCCCTAGAGCACGTCACACTTGGAGATGCAGACCAAACCACAACCATTGGGGCGGCAATGCATCCCGACACCAAGGAGGAGCTTATTAAACTCCTCAAAAGAAACAAGGACTTGTTTGCTTGGAAACCATCAGACATGCCGGGCATAGCCCCCGAAGTTTGCTGCCACAGATTGTCCGTGGATCCCAAGGCAAAACCCGTCGCACAGAAAAAGAGGAAGTTCGGCCCTGACCGCCAAAAGATTATTGATGAAGAAGTGAAGAGACTGCATGACGCCGGATTTATCCGCGAGATCAAATATACCACGTGGCTGTCCAACCCAGTGCTGGTTAAAAAGCCTAATGGGGCGTGGAGAATGTGCGTCGACTACACTGACCTCAACAAAGTGTGCCCAAAGGACGCGTATCCGTTCCCCAGCATCGATCAACTCGTTGATAACGCGTCAGGGTTCAAAATGCTGTCTTTCATGGACGCTTACTCTGGCTACAATCAAATCCCTCTAATTGAGGAAGACCAAGACAAAACGGCGTTCATCACTCAGAACGCCAATTACTGCTATACCATGATGCCCTTTGGCTTGAAGAACGCCGGAGCAACCTATCAGCGCATGATGAACACGGTTTTCAAAGACCTGATCGGCGACAGCATTGAAGTGTACATCGATGACATGATCGCCAAATCACGAGATCCAACGCAGCACCTGAGCGACCTCGAAGGAGTGTTTGAGAGGTTGAGGAAATACAACATGCGCCTCAACCCCAGCAAATGCGCTTTCGGAGTCCCTGCCGGAAAGTTCCTAGGCTTCATGCTCACTGAAAGGGGCATCGAAGTCAACCCAGATAAATGCAAGGCGGTCATTGAAATGAGAAGCCCCCAGACAGTCAAGGAAGTCCAACAGCTAACCGGAAGGCTAGTAGCCCTCACACGGTTTCTGGCAAATTCAGCCCATAAGTCCCTCCCCCTTTTCGGCTTACTGAAGAAGGGAGTCACTTTTCAATGGTCTGAAGAATGCGAAAAGGCGTTCCAAGAGTTCAAAAAAGTTCTTTCCTGCCCGCCGGTCCTCGCAAAACCCGACAGCGGAGAGACGCTTTATTTGTACCTTGCCGTCGGCAATGAGGCAGTCAGCGCAACACTTATTAAAGACTCAAAACCAGAGGGACAGAAGCCAGTATATTTCATCAGTAAAGTACTGCAAGGCGCTGAGCTTCGATACCAGCAGGTCGAGAAGGTCGCCTTCACACTCATCTTCGCTGCCAGACGTTTGAGGCCTTATTTTCAGTGCCACCCGATCACGGTCAGAACTAACCAGCCAATCCGCCAGGTTCTCCACAAGCCCGATCTCGCAGGAAGAATGATGTCATGGGCGATTGAATTGTCTGAGTACCAGATCACTTACGAGCCGCGTACCGCCATCAAAGCCCAAGCCCTGGCAGACTTCATCGCAGAAATGACACACGTCAACCCAACCGGCGACCAAGTGACTGGCGCCCCTGGACCGGCCACATGGAAGCTATTCGTTGACGGTTCATCCAACGCCAAAGGATCAGGTGCTGGCATGATAATTGAAAATCCAGACGGTGTATCTACGGAACACTCGTTATCATTCGAGTTCAACACAACCAACAACCAGGCAGAATATGAAGCAATGATAGCAGGCCTAATTCAGGCAAAGGAGATGGGTGCCCAACATCTCAGGGTATTTAGCGACTCGCAACTGGTAACCTTCCAGATCTCAGGAGAGTACCAGACAAAGGGTCCACTGATGTGCAAATATTTGAAAAAGGTCAAAGAGCTACTCCAATCTTTCGAAACTGTTGAAGTAAATCACATCAGGCGAGCAGATAACGCCAGGGCCGACATCCTCGCCAAATTAGCAAGCACTAAGAGCCCAGGTAACAACCGTTCTGTGATTCAGCACAATTTGCCTGACCCATGCATAATCATGTCCATTACTGACGACAACATCGAAGTCGCGGAAGAAAGTTGGATCACGCCAATCATCAACTACCTGACAGTTGGGATCCTGCCTCCAAACCCTAAAGAAGCCAAGAAGGTCGTTCGGAGAAGTGCCTACTTCTGCATCGTCCAGGGGCGATTGTACAAAAGAGGGATCTCTATTCCACTTCTTAAATGCATCGTCCCAAATGATGTGCATTATATCCTGGAAGAGATTCATGAAGGGATCAACGGACACCACATGGGCGGTCACTCCTTAGCAAAGAAAGCCCTAAGAGCAGGATTTTATTGGCCAACGATGGAAAAGGACGCGCGAGAGCACGTGAAGAAGTGTGACAAATGCCAAAGGTTTGCAGACATCCACAGAGCTCCTCCAGAAGAGTTAACCTCAATCACGTCGCCATGGCCCTTCTACAAGTGGGGGATCGACATCTTAGGACCTTTCCCCATGGCGGCGGGACGAGTCCAGTGGCTTCTAGTGGCAATTGATTATTTTACCAAGTGGGTGGAAGCTGAACCTTTGGCGACCATCACATCGCAGAAGGCCAGGAAGTTCTTTTGGAGGAGCATCGTTTACCGTTTCGGTATCCCTGGCGAGGTAATCACCGACAATGGCACCCAATTCACCGATAGCAAGTTTCGGGAGTTAATGAAGAGTTTGCAAATCCGACACCACTTCGCCGCGGTAGAACACCCACAATCAAACGGTTTAGTGGAGTCAGCCAACAAGATGCTGACCAAAGGGATTAAAAAGAAACTCGAAACACACAAAGGGGCGTGGATTGACAATCTTGACAACGTGTTGTGGGGGTATCGAACGACCGCCCAATCTTCCGCCCCTCGCTCATGAACAGCTTGGAGGCCAGCTCCTCCTTCTCCACCTGGAGGGCCCCTTTCTCCTTTTCAACGTCCTCCAACGCCCTGCTTATAGAGGCTTTTTCCTCCTTTAAGCGTTTTACATCACCATCTGCAGTGGCTTGCCGCGCCGTGAATGCCTTGATAGATGCATCCTTGTCAGCAAGCTCCTTGTTAAGTCGCCCCACATCAACATTAAGGGCATCGACTTGTCGCCCAAGGTCGTCAAGGCGATCTGCCTGCGCGGAGCACCTCTCATCCACTGACAAGGCAACCTCCTGCATGGCTAAGATGCGGCCAACAATTACTTGAGTAGAATCCAGTAGTTGTTGCCGATCAAGGCGTGACGGGGCCAGCAAGTTGGGACGTCCTATGTTTGGATATCCAAGGCACAGGTCCCCCTCCGACAGAGAAAGGGCGCTCGAGACTGACACCGGAGCAGTTGGTACTGGCGAATTCTGAGGCGCTGGAAGAATCTGATCGCCTTCAACTTCAGCAGAAAAACCATCAACTTCAACTGGTTCCTGGCGTGAAGTTTTGGATGGACGAGTCGGCGACAGGCTCGCAGACGCGCCACGCTTCGTACTAGGACCTCCCATGCCAGGCGATCCACTGCCTAGGGTTGAACCACTAGTAGAGGAGATGCCAACCGCCCCCGTCGCTTCTCGGATGATGGGCATGGTTTCTCTTTGCTTCAGTACCTCCGCCGGAATGTCCGCGGCAGAGCGAACCTTAGCTTTCTTCTGGATTTTCACAGCTTTACCCTTACCCGTATCCTTCGACGCAACGGTAGGTTGTGCCGGAACAGCATCCCCCTGGCGCACCCTCAATTTCGCTGCCGCCTCGCGTGCAAGCTTTAAAGATTCTGCCGCCATGTTCCCAACTGCAAGTCAAAGCAAAGACAGTGTTAGAAGTTGCAAAAGAGAAAGATTGGAAAAACACTTCACTACTAAAAGAAAATAAACAAAGCACTCAGAGCGCCATCACACCTCCGTGGCACAACACTCTTTTCGTCGGCCAGACCGGCAAGAATCCCTTAACATCCACAAAAAAATCTACTACTTGGCGCTCCCCAAGCGTCAAACTCCCAAAAGGAAAGAAATACCGACTGGCGGGCACCTCATAGTGAGCCTTAGTCCAATACAAAGGAAAC
>JAVKPL010013007.1:0-67144 GCA_032173675.1 Gastrolobium villosum | reverse complement strand
CCTACTGCAAATGCGGAACACAAGTTCCCATTTTCAAGTTTAAAATATCTTTGTCCACTGCTGACAGGCATACCAAGTTTGAACTACTGCAAAGAGTAACAAACACAATCAGTGATTCCTGAATCAATGATTCATTCACTGATCAGGCCTTAATATACCCATGTCTGGTTCTTTTCATCACCCCTGGGCAATTTTTCTTTCAGTGTCCCTTCAGTCTGCTCTTGAAGCACCTGCCTTGCGGCTTCTTCATAGCAACTGGTTTGACAACTGATCCCCAAGTTATTTTGCTCTTGTTACCACCCTTGGGTTTTCCCTTAGATTTAACAAGACTTTTAGCAAAAACAGCGATAACTGCATTCTGTCTAGCAGAGTTGCTTAGACACAACAACCATGTCATTAAGAGTCTGAGGCATCTCTACTCCACTCTTAACCATGTGCATTTGCTTATGCAAGTGTTTGGAAAAACTGACAAAAATATAATAGCGAACTACCACATCTTTCCTTTTCCAATCTGTGTATTGTGTCCTTAGACGCATCCTCTGCAGGTTGCTATGGCCCTTGTACAGTCAAGACAAATTTTAGCTTTCATGTTTTAGAACAATATCAAAAAATTATTTTTCACTTAGTTGGTACCATCTAGAGGTTTTTGACTCAAAATCATTTATAAGATATTTTCTGAAATAACATATAAAGCACACAATTACAAACAAATAATGCAATAAACAAACGAAGTGCACGTAGATTCTCATAATTACTCTTGTTTATTGTTAACAATCCTTTAGTTTGTCTTTACAAGGCTTACGAGGGGCAAGTCACTTGTAAAAACTAAAATTGTTATTTGGGCCTTCAGTGCCATTGCCAGAGCCTCGATGGGAGGGTTAACAATTTTACCAAAATTGAATGTAATTAACCATTGTTTAATTTCAAAATTAGCCTTAGTTTCTAAGCATTGCCGACGATGGGCCGTACAATACTTTACTAAAATTTTGAAATTATTAAGATTTAATCTAGTAAAATCTGATTATCCTTATCCGATGGGGCTTCAGCGATAACCATTTCACTAATAAACCCACAAATGGAGCCCGTAGGTTTTAAAAATAATTATTTAATTTTTAAAACCTTCACTCATTCAACATTTTTATTTGAGAATTTTCATAAGCCCAATCGAATTTATTATTTAATTTCAAAATTATCTTTAATAACTTAGTATTATCGACGATGAGCCGTACAATATTTTATTAAAATTCTGAAATTATTAAGGCCCAATAAAATCCTATCATGCTTATCCGTTGGGCCTCACATGATTATTTTATTGATAGACCCACAATGCGCCTGGAGGTTAAATTAATTTCTTAATCTAAATCTTCTCCCATAATTATTTAGGTCCAATCTAATAAAATCCAATCATACTTATCCGATGGGGCTTCACATGATTATTTTATTAATGATCCTATATTGCGCTTGAAGGTTAAATTAATTTCTTAATTTAAATCTCCTTCCATTCAACATAAGCAACATTTTCCAATTTCCAAGAATTATTTAATTGAGAGTATCCTTTGTTTGATTTCAAAAACTATATAAGCAAGAGCGCCGATAAACGTGCACTTAGCTTAACATAATTTTGAAAGCATTAAGGTCCTGAAATCCGGTCACTTTACGTCAGCGTGTGCTCAAAACAATCATGATACATGAATGTTGTATGCAGCATGTGTTATTCCATGACCATTTCAGAAAACCCACAAATTACTCGCAAAATAAACTATTATCTTAGGAAATTTACTTTAATTATTTTTCTAGATCTAAATCATCCAAATAGCTTATTTAATTATTAATCGAGATTGCAACAATCATAATAATTATTATTTTTGAGGATGATTTGAAATCAAAATAATTTCCATAACTATTATTTGTCTTGATTTTAATTATCCAAAATTAATTAATTCAATTATTAATCTAGATTTTTAACAAAAATCATAATAATTATTAATTAGTTTTTTTAGGATAATTTAAAATCAAAATAATCCCATAATAACTATCATACTAGTCACTGAAGACATAATAGCTATTATGCTCATGTAATCATACAAGTTATGCAACAAATAGGCACCACCTATTCTATATGGCATGTTATCGCAATAAAGCATGTTATCAATCACATAATTCATATCAATCAATAAAAGCATTAAATAATAAAATCTAATTACATTAACCCATGGCATTCCTATTTTAAAGAAAATTAAAAAAACAAAAAAAGTGTTACAACTTTGGAATTCGACTTTCGCCTAGCCATAGTATCTGTCTCAAGCCCCTTTAGGGTTTACATGGGCCCAAAAGCCCACAGACCCAATCCTTTGGCGAGAAACCCTAGAACGCGAAAGAGGAACCCTAGCCGTCAGGTCTTCTACGCCATCACCCGAAGTCAACTCAAGCCGAAACTCCAGAGGAAGGACCGCCACATAGAAAAGAATGCACCGCCTCAGGAACCACCTAAAAAGGTGACCAGACGCTCCCGCACTCTCCCTTTCTTTGCCGGAGAGTGGCGGCCACTCTCAGCCGCTTGTGGCGGAGAGTGGCGGCGCTTCCGAGATCCGATGGCGGCGATCCACCCACCGTTGCGTTCATCTTTCCTTCCTCTTTCCAACCATATATAGATCGCCCCATTCTGAGATCGGTAAGTCCTCGAAAAGTCTCCGACAGTGATGACTGTGCATCTTCTTCGCGGTTTCTCGATCTTGAACTTTTAAAAAATATTGGAAAAATACATAGAAATTTCGAAAATTATTAAAAACAGCATGGAGGAAACCTAATCATATGAGATTAGCTTCCTTGTTACAGATCGAGGAATACACGAGATACCCTAACCATGGATTAAAGCATTTTTACATATTAAAATTTAAACTTTTATGAAAAAGAATTATAAAATACACGCAGGATTCATACCATAATCCTAGAACCCTGGGTTCCATATTTTAAGAAGCAAAACTAATTACATGATCAGTGAAACTAGATTCACATACCAATGTACAGCCAAGGCTCTGATACCAATTATAGGAACTATTGGATTTATACGGAAGCGATTTAGGACCTAATACATTAGTATGCTTACCGAATCATACTCGTTTCACAATTACCTCTTGGTGCGTAGATCTCGTGTAGAATCTTCCCTTATATGATTCCTCTTGACGAACTGCTCACCTCAGCGCCGCAGCACGAACAAAGCCTTTGATGCTGGACTGCGGCAGATCTTGCAGACTATGACTCAGGGGGAAACGGGATGTGTGTGGGTACTTTCTCACTTTCAGGGAGATGACCATACATCTGCCTCTGCAACCACCAAGTGAAAATCCTTGAGGAGGCTAATGATTAAAACGTAGAATATGTATGGGTTCCAAGAAATCCTAACCCTAAACAGAATGGGCTTTAGGTTTCTTGATCTCTTCTTACACTCTTGACCCTATTTGGCTTTGGTGAAAGAGCAAAAACCCAACAATAAGTACAAAAGACCCGTAGATTTATAACCTTAATAGTTTAGATTTATAACCATAGATTTAATTCACTTATCGATATTTGTCATTTGGTTTATTGATAGATGCATCCTACACAAAAGGCTTTTGGTCTTCCCGTACCATTAACAATAAGTTTAACATATCACAGTTGTATCTTCTGATCTAGGAATGACAGCGCGCGGGTTTGTGGGTTGTTTTAATTAAATAAAATACTTTAATTTTATTCGTTTACCCATTGGCTTTGTGTAACGGCCTCCCTTGTATGCATCCAAGAGAGTCGTTTGCTAAGCGGAATTAGAGTCGTTAACGTCACATGAGCTAACAAAGATACTTATATATATACATGTCAAATCCGAAACACGTTTCTACAATTCTTATCACTTCTGTTTGGACAATAAAAAATGTTTCAAGTGATTTAGAAAGAGCACGTTTGGGGCTTCGCGTGCATATAAAATAGTAGTAAATCAGAGTTCGTTTGCTCATAAAAACATCACCCGTAAGGCGCACTGTAAAAATTTCAGCACTTAAATTCTTTTCACAAAGGTTTTCCAAAATAGCCGCTGTTCATCAAAGTTCAAGATAAAATAGAGATGGTAAAGTCTACAGTCATCCAAGAGTACCAAAATATTAATCATTACAGTCATCCAATCAAACAAACAGCAACAGTACATGTCCATTCATCAGCAAGCAACACCAAACATCACGTCTTCATGTGCTTTTATGTCCTCCTGCCATTTAGGAAAATAGCAGCCCCGAAGGGGTGAGAATAATCCCAGTAGTGTGGCAACAAAACCAGTAATATAACAGTATTAACTAGGCACAAAATCATAAACAGTCACTTCAACATATCCTTGTTCCTTTTCCTTTTTCCTTTTCATCATATTCATATATATAGCGCATATAACGCCTTTCCTTTTCATCATATTCATATATTGCGTATATAACGCCTTTCCTTTGTGCTTTTAGCACCGTCGTGCGCGCACTTCACAGTGGAATCAAATATCCCTTGGCACCTGAGCTCCATGTGGATTCCAACTGTGGGCCTATGCGGACTGATGCCAAGTGTCCCATACCCCGGTACCTTGGGGATACCTATATGATGCTTGCTCAAACACATGGTCCTGTACATAACTATTCTAAAACAAGGCCTATATGATCATGATACATGCATGTCATGCTATGCTTGCACACACAAAGCGTAAAAATGCGGTATGATGTAAGATGCATGCTTATATACCTTTCATATAGCCATCACGGCACATATACTTTTCATATGCGTTATGCTGCCACATAACGTCTTTACCTCATAATCATATAGCCATCACGGCACATTTTTGGCAGTTTCCTTTCATCATAATGGAACATAATACTTTTACGGAATATGGAGCATCATGTCACAATTTTATACCAGTAGTCAATAGTCACATTAGGTAATATCGCCTGACACTTACCTTGTGTGCCTTAAACAATACCAAATCGCAGCGAAGTATCTCACTTCTTATGCACACCTAAATCAATTACAACCAATCATTTACAGCGGCGATTTATAGCAGAAACAGTGAGCATACAGCAGTGTTTTACAGTGGAAAACAGTGAGCATACAGCAGTGTTTTACAGCAGAAAAACAGTGAGCATACAGCAGCGTTTTTACAGCAGAAAACAGTGACGTTTGGGCTTAAAACAGTGAGCAGAAACAGTGAGTTGTTCTTTAAAACAGTGAGCAGAAAACAGTGGTATTTTCCTTAAAAACAGTGGACAGAAATAGTGACGTTTTACAGCAGGAAAACAGTGAACATACAGCAGAAACAGTGACCATTTTGAAACAGAAACAGTGGCTCTTTGGACATCAACAGTGGCAGAAACAGTGACATCAAACAGTGGCAGAAACAGTGGCATTTGAACGTTAAAACAGTGACATAATCAGTGGCTTTTGCGCATCAAAACAGTGGCATGAATGGTAGTATTTAATCATTAAGACAGTGACATTAGTGGTGATATTTGCACATCAAAAACAGTGGCAAAGGGAGTGGTTTTTGAACATTAAAACAGTGGCATGAATGATACATTTGAACATCCAAAACAGTGATATAAATCATGATTTTTAGACATTAAAACAGTGGCATAAATAGTGATTCTTGATCATCAAAACAGTGGCAAAATGGGAGCATTTAGACACCAATACAAATGTAAAAGGTCTAAGTTCTAGGCTTACCTCTTGTTGCACACACTCCTTGCTCACACACCACACCTTTCTAGTTCTACCAACAACAAGTCCACACTTCCTAGGAGATGATCTATGCGCATTCAAGGGTGAGGAGGAGCAACTTGGACAGTTTCAAGGTTGAGGAACAAAACTGGACAGTGAGGGAAAAAGAAGAAGAAGAGCTTGCACTTGCTTGGTGTAGGTCACAGTTTGAGAGTGTGAGGGAAGGTAAGTTACCAAGGCTTTTCTTTCTCCAAGAGGGCTAGTTTGTTCGGCTAAAGAGTGAGGGAAGAGAGAAGAGTTGGCTGAAGGTAAAATGGGGACAGCCCCCTCAAGTGTGCGCCTAACTTAAAGGGAAGTGGGAGGAGGTTGCAATGATGATGCATCATGAAAATTCTGGTTTCTTGTGAAGGTGGGACTGCACACATGGTTTGAACAAGCAAGAGTTTGCTTCTTGGTTACTCTATGTACATGCAAGGAGTGAAAAGGATAGGTTCAGATCTGAGTTATGCCACTTAAGTCAGAATTTTTCACACAAGCCACCAAGTCATGCGCACAAGGTAGAGAAGAAGGAGGTGTCATCATGAGCACAGATTTGTGGCAGCCTAAACTCTGATTTGGAGCAGTCCTTGTGCGCCTAAGATGATGAAGATGCAGCCCCAAAATCCTTCTTTGGTTGTATGTGGAAGCAAGGACAGATTTGGCTCATGATGGACTGCCAAAAGCATGCAAAAATCTGCACATTTCAGCCTCATGATGGAAGGTGTAAGGTGGTTCTCCAAGTCAACACTCAAAGGCAGATTTGTGTCATAAAAAATCTGATCTATGCCCCTCCATGTGCGCCTAATGTGAGGTGTATGCAGCCCAAAATGGTGCTAAGGAGTGCATGTGTCTTCCATGCAATGAAGTTGAATCCAAATGATGCACAAGCTAGGTGATGTGGCGGTCAAACAAGGAGGAAGTTGGCAGATTTTCAAAGTCCCAATTACTCTCTTATGCGCATGAAAAGAGGAGGAAAAAAATACATCAAGCCATGTGAAGGTTCCTTGGTGCACAAACAACCTTGTTGGACAAGGCTTAGGGAGGTATGTGTGGGTTTAACTTTGGGCTGAACTAGCTTGATCCAAAAGCCTCCTTGGGCCATTGGCCTACACATACAATGGATCCAATAAGACAAGTCTAAGGGTGGCAAGTCCACACACACTAGCCCACTTCCTAAGTCCTATAAACACAAAAGCCTTCTAACACATACTCAAATTACTCATATGATAAAAATAAAAATTCACATGCCTACATATGTATTCTCCTATGATTTAATTTAAATACTTACCTTAGTCTCATCCAAAGATAAAGATCAACAATTCGCAAGTCACCACTCATAAGCCAAAAATCCGAATTCTACACATGCAACTATATCATCATACACTTATGTATTTTACTGATTATGTGGGATGTTACACTCTCCCCACCAAATAGGAATTTTGTCCGCAAAATAAACTTACTTAAGAGCTAAACAGTTCTGGCTAGCGTTTCTGAATGTCGTCCTCGCGCTCCCAAGTGGCTTCAGCTGCCGATCTGTTGTTCCACAATACTTTCACCAAAGGAATCTCTTTAGAACGGAGTCGCTTGACGGATCTTTCAAGAATTTGGAACGGTTGCACTTGATACGTCAGATTTTCCTTTAGTTCCACTTCTTCCGGCTGTAACACGTGAGATGGATCAGAGAGATACCTCCGTAGCTGTGACACATGAAATACATTGTGAATTCCTGACAGATTGGGTGGTAAAGCCAACCGGTATGCAGACTCTCCAATCCGGTCCATAACCAGATATGGTCCTAAGTACCGTGGACTTAACTTCTTAACTCCCATTCTCCTTCCGAGTCCCGATGTAGGTGTGATTCTCAAAAATACATGGTCTCCGACTTCGAAAGATAGAGGCTTATGACGCTTGTCGTAATTACTCTTCTGTCTGGCCTGAGCCCGCTGCATATTCTCCCGAATCTTCTTTACCTGTTCGGATGTCTCTTGAATTAGATCAGGTCCTAACATACTTCGCTCACCCACTTCAGTCCAGCATAAAGGGGATATGCATTTTCTCCCATACAAAGCTTCATACGGTGCCATCTGAATACTGGAGTGGTAACTGTTGTTGTAAGCAAACTCAATCAAAGAGAGATAATTATCCCAGCTGCCTCCTAACTCCAAAACACATGCTCGCAACATGTCCTCTAATGCTTGAATTGTGCGTTCCGTCTGTCCATCGGTCTGCGGATGATAAGCAGTACTCAGCCTCAAATGGGTCCCTAATGCTCTTTGAAAGGATTCCCAGAACTTAGATGTAAACTTGGGATCACGATCACTGACAATACTCGTAGGAACTCCATGCAGTTTCACAATCTCCTGCAAGTAAATTCTGGCAAGCCTCTCTGTATTATACGTGGTTCTAACACGTAGGAAATGAGCTGACTTCGTTAAACGATCAACAATCACCCAGATAGCATCATATCCTTCTCGCGTTCGAGGAAGTCCAACTACAAAATCCATAGCAATACTGTCCCACTTCCATTCGGGAATTTCCAAAGGTTGAAGGAGTCCCGAGGGTTTCTGATGTTCGTACTTCACCTTCTGACAAGTTAAGCATCGAGATACATACTCCGCAATATCACGCTTCATACCCGGCCACCAAAACGAGGTCTTCAAATCATGATACATCTTTGTGGATCCAGGATGAACTGCATACTTACCCTTGTGAGCTTCCTGCAAAACTTTTTGCTTCAACTCTTCATTCGGTACTACTAACCGACCTTGAAATCTCCAAATATCATTCTCATCCTTTACAACATCTTGGTTGCCAACCAATTCGCGGACTAACTTTTCATCTTTCTGAGCCTCCTTAATTCTACTTATCAATTCATTCTCCACCTTTATATTCCCCAATCTTATGCTATGCCCTCTCTCCTCTACAGATAAATTCAAGTCTCGAAAGGCCTCAAACAATTTCAATTCTTCCATCATCAAAGTTGCAGTGTGCAAAGTCTTCCTACTCAGGGCGTCAGCTACCACGTTTGCCTTTCCTGGGTGGTATTTAAGTTCAAAATCATAGTCCTTCAGAAATTCCATCCACCGTCGTTGCCGCATATTCAACTCCTTCTGATCGAACAAGCACTTCAAACTCTTATGATCGCTGAACACGTCAAACTGCGAACCATACAAGTGGTGCCTCCAGATTTTAAGTGCGAACACTATAGCCGCTAACTCCAAATCGTGCGTAGGATAATTTTCTTCGTGAGGCTTAAGTTGTCGAGATGCGTAAGCTACCGCCATACGATCCTGCATCAACACGCATCCAAGTCCTTTCAGCGACGCATCACAGTATACTTCGAACTTTCGGGTAGGATCCGGAATCGTGAGTACGGGAGCACTCGTCAATCTACTCTTTAGTTCCAAGAAACATTCTTCACAAGCTTCAGTCCACTCAAAAGGCTTGTCCTTCCGAGTGAGACGGGTAAGAGGTTGCACTATCTGAGAGAAATTCTGGATAAACCTTCGATAGTATCCAGCAAGACCTAAGAAACTTCTTACTTCAGTGACAGTCTTGGGTCGTTCCCAATTCATGACAGCTTCAACTTTGCTGGGGTCCACCGCGATACCTTCTGATGAAATGACATGGCCCAGAAGCTGGACCTCTTTAAGCCAAAACTCGCACTTCGACCACTTTGCGTACAATTGCTTCTCCTTCAAGATTTGCAAGACCATCCTCAGATGTTCCGCATGCAGCTCTTCATTAGAAGAGTAAATCAGAATGTCATCGATAAACATAATAACAAACTGATCAAGAAAGGGGCGGAAGATGCGGTTCATGTAGTCCATGAATACCGCTGGAGCATTCGTAAGTCCGAATGGGATCACCTGATATTCGTAGTGCTCATAACGAGTCCTAAAAGCTGTTTTCGGAATATCCTCCGGTTTGACCCGGATTTGATGGTATCCCGATCGTAGATCTATCTTAGAAAAGACTCTGGCTCCTCTCAGCTGGTCCATCAAATCGTCGATCCTCGGTAGCGAATACTTATTCTCCACCGTTACTTTGTTCAGCTGTCGATAATCTACACACAGGCGTAAACTTCCATCCTTCTTCTTAATCAAGATGGCTGGAGCACCCCATGGAGAGGTACTCGGTCTGATGAATTCCTTTGCCAACCATTCTTCTATTTGCTTCTTCAACTCGCGAAGTTCCAAAGGCGCCATGCGATACGGGGCAATGGAGATTGGTCCAACTCCAGGAACAAGTTCGATAGAAAATTCTATTTCCCTATGAGGAGGCCATCGAGGTATTTCATCCGGGAATACCTCTTCGAATTCCCTAACTACAGGTACATTCTGAATTTGAGTATCAACCGAGGCCTCAACCTCGATCGGCAAAAGATACCCTGCTGCTCCCTTGCGGAGCTCTTTTCTAACTTGCAATAAAGAAATGAGAGAGAAAGGTTGAAAATTACCATCTTTCGCATCCAGCGCGAACACCCGTGCTTGCGTAGGCTGCGGATTCGCTCCGGGGGCATTCGTAAGCGAAATGTCCTTGCTGGCCACATCTGAAACATGCATTGTTGTTCTTGCGACAACTCCAAAGTGATTCTTTCCACACGTAGCACAAACAGTCGCACCCTGCCGTCCAGTTGACGATTGACCAACAGTATTGCTCCTCTTAAAATTTCCAGGCCGCGCCTGCAACTGCGGACCTCTACCTCGACGCCTACCAGGTGTCGTCCTGAAGAATCTGCCTGAGTGATAGCAGTTCCGTGTGCTTCATTCTTCTCATTGCTTTAGGAAAATACTTATCCAGAAATACTTGTCTGAATAAACGTTGCCAGTCCCCCAATGGTAGTGATAAGATCCCCTTCCGCATCGCCAGACCTTCCCCGAGTTGAACCGCGACCACCTGCCATGATTCTGCACTCACAATATCCTGAGATGAGTTGATCAGGCTCACCGCAAGTTATTCATGGCAGCAGTCCCCAGTAGGTACTCGTGTTCAATTCGGACAAGTTAGCTATGCATCCGTGTCTTATCACAGAACGGTCCTAACAATCTAACTACCCTAGTCTCAAACACTTAAACTATAGCACATTTAGACAGTCAATCAGCAGATAAACACAATCAACAATCAAGTCAATCAATCACAAGCAAATCCATGGACCAAACTGCTCTGATACCAATTAGTGTAACGCCCTCCCTTGTATGCATCCAAGAGAGTCGTTTGCTAAGCGGAATTAGAGTCGTTAACGTCACATGAGCTAATAAAGATTCTTATATATATACATGTCAAATCCGAAACACGTTTCTACAATTCTTATCACTTCTGTTTGGACAATAAAAAATGTTTCAAGTGATTTAGAAAGAGCACGTTTGGGGCTTCGCGTGCATATAAAATAGTAGTAAATCAGAGTTCGTTTGCTCATAAAAACATCACCCGTAAGGTGCACTGTAAAAATTTCAGCACTTAAATTCTTTTCACAAAGGTTTTCCAAAATAGCCGCTGTTCATCAAAGTTCAAGATAAAATAGAGATGGTAAAGTCTACAGTCATCCAAGAGTACCAAAATATTAATCATTACAGTCATCCAATCAAACAAACAGCAACAGTACATGTCCATTCATCAGCAAGCAACAGCAAACATCACGTCTTCATGTGCTTTTATGTCCTCCTGCCATTTAGGAAAATAGCAGCCCCGAAGGGGTGAGAATAATCCCAGTAGTGTGGCAACAAAACCAGTAATATAACAGTATTAACTAGGCACAAAATCATAAACAGTCACTTCAACATATCCTTGTTCCTTTTCCTTTTTCCTTTTCATCATATTCATATATATAGCGCATATAACGCCTTTCCTTTTCATCATATTCATATATTGCGTATATAACGCCTTTCCTTTGCGCTTTTAGCACCGTCGTGCGCGCACTTCACAGTGGAATCAAATATCCCTTGGCACCTGAGCTCCATGTGGATTCCAACTGTGGGCCTATGCGGACTGATGCCAAGTGTCCCATACCCCGGTACCTTGGGGATGCCTATATGATGCTTGCTCAAACACATGGTCCTGTACATAACTATTCTAAAACAAGGCCTATATGATCATGATACATGCATGTCATGCTATGCTTGCACACACAAAGCGTAAAAATGCGGTATGATGTAAGATGCATGCTTATATACCTTTCATATAGCCATCACGGCACATATACTTTTCATATGCGTTATGCTGCCACATAACGTCTTTACCTCATAATCATATAGCCATCACGGCACATTTTTGGCAGTTTCCTTTCATCATAATGGAACATAATACTTTTACGGAATATGGAGCATCATGTCACAATTTTATACCAGTAGTCAATAGTCACATTAGGTAATATCGCCTGACACTTACCTTGTGTGCCTTAAACAATACCAAATCGCAGCGAAGTATCTCACTTCTTATGCACACCTAAATCAATTACAACCAATCATTTACAGCGGCGATTTATAGCAGAAACAGTGAGCATACAGCAGTGTTTTACAGTGGAAAACAGTGAGCATACAGCAGTGTTTTACAGCAGAAAAACAGTGAGCATACAGCAGCGTTTTTACAGCAGAAAACAGTGACGTTTGGGCTTAAAACAGTGAGCAGAAACAGTGAGTTGTTCTTTAAAACAGTGAGCAGAAAACAGTGGTATTTTCCTTAAAAACAGTGGACAGAAACAGTGACGTTTTACAGCAGGAAAACAGTGAACATACAGCAGAAACAGTGACCATTTTGAAACAGAAACAGTGGCTCTTTGGACATCAACAGTGGCAGAAACAGTGACATCAAACAGTGGCAGAAACAGTGGCATTTGAACGTTAAAACAGTGACATAATCAGTGGCTTTTGCGCATCAAAACAGTGGCATGAATGGTAGTATTTAATCATTAAGACAGTGACATTAGTGGTGATATTTGCACATCAAAAACAGTGGCAAAGGGAGTGGTTTTTGAACATTAAAACAGTGGCATGAATGATACATTTGAACATCCAAAACAGTGATATAAATCATGATTTTTAGACATTAAAACAGTGGCATAAATAGTGATTCTTGATCATCAAAACAGTGGCAAAATGGGAGCATTTAGACACCAATACAAATGTAAAAGGTCTAAGTTCTAGGCTTACCTCTTGTTGCACACACTCCTTGCTCACACACCACACCTTTCTAGTTCTACCAACAACAAGTCCACACTTCCTAGGAGATGATCTATGCGCATTCAAGGGTGAGGAGGAGCAACTTGGACAGTTTCAAGGTTGAGGAACAAAACTGGACAGTGAGGGAAAAAGAAGAAGAAGAGCTTGCACTTGCTTGGTGTAGGTCATGGTTTGAGAGTGTGAGGGAAGGTAAGTTACCAAGGCTTTTCTTTCTCCAAGAGGGCTAGTTTGTTCGGCTAAAGAGTGAGGGAAGAGAGAAGAGTTGGCTGAAGGTAAAATGGGGACAGCCCCCTCAAGTGTGCGCCTAACTTAAAGAGAAGTGGGAGGAGGTTGCAATGATGATGCATCATGAAAATTCTAGTTTCTTGTGAAGGTGGGACTGCACACATGGTTTGAACAAGCAAGAGTTTGCTTCTTGGTTACTCTATGTACATGCAAGGAGTGAAAAGGATAGGTTCAGATCTGAGTTATGCCACTTAAGTCAGAATTTTTCACACAAGCCACCAAGTCATGCGCACAAGGTAGAGAAGAAGGAGGTGTCATCATGAGCACAGATTTGTGGCAGCCTAAACTCTGATTTGGAGCAGTCCTTGTGCACCTAAGATGATGAAGATGCAGCCCCAAAATCCTTCTTTGGTTGTATGTGGAAGCAAGGACAGATTTGGCTCATGATGGACTGCCAAAAGCATGCAAAAATCTGCACATTTCAGCCTCATGATGGAAGGTGTAAGGTGGTTCTCCAAGTCAACACTCAAAGGCAGATTTGTGTCATAAAAAATCTGATCTATGCCCCTCCATGTGCGCCTAATGTGAGGTGTATGCAGCCCAAAATGGTGCTAAGGAGTGCATGTGTCTTCCATGCAATGAAGTTGAATCCAAATGATGCACAAGCTAGGTGATGTGGCGGTCAAACAAGGAGGAAGTTGGCAGATTTTCAAAGTCCCAATTACTCTCTTATGCGCATGAAAAGAGGAGGAAAAAAATACATCAAGCCATGTGAAGGTTCCTTGGTGCACAAACAACCTTGTTGGACAAGGCTTAGGGAGGTATGTGTGGGTTTAACTTTGGGCTGAACTAGCTTGATCCAAAAGCCTCCTTGGGCCATTGGCCTACACATACAATGGATCCAATAAGACAAGTCTAAGGGTGGCAAGTCCACACACACTAGCCCACTTCCTAAGTCCTATAAACACAAAAGCCTTCTAACACATACTCAAATTACTCATATGATAAAAATAAAAATTCACATGCCTACATATGTATTCTCCTATGATTTAATTTAAATACTTACCTTAGTCTCATCCAAAGATAAAGATCAACAATTCGCAAGTCACCACTCATAAGCCAAAAATCCGAATTCTACACATGCAACTAGTCACCACTCATAAGCCAAAAATCCGAATTCTACACATGCAACTATATCATCATACACTTATGTATTTTACTGATTATGTGGGATGTTACACTTTGCTTCCACAAGCCATTTCTTTGTTAAAAGAATACGCATAATATAATATTTACATGATTTGATAAATCTAAATTAACTATAAATGGTGCTAAAAAACAAATGATTTAAAACAAATAAGACAACAATTGCACAACTTGTGTGAAAACAAGCAAAGAGTTATAAAAGACAATTGCATTGAACTGTTGACTTTGATTTGTAACAGGATTATGACAATCTATCCACATGAATTCGGAGTCGTACATATTTTCAGCGTTCAATACTCATGGGTCAAAGACTGAAAGCTAGCAATAGTTTGGTAATATCGAATGTTATAAAATATACATAATATGTGGAGCTCTTAATTAGCTTCTTCTAAATTTTTTGATTGGTCAAAACTTCCATCTTATGAGCACATTTTTAAAATGTTTAGAATCCGATTCAATTCTCTGAACCCCGTTTATCAGTTGTCCACGATGTATAAAGCATCGAAATTTCAAAAACTTTGACGTTCGACACTCCAGCACTCTCCGACACTCCAACACGCATTGTAGAGACTCAAAACAAGGTTCAAAGGATGCGTTGCGTTGCATTTTTAGTTCCAACTTAGATTCGTTGGATTACGATTACCATTTTATTGAGTTTAATATAAATATTTGGGATATCTTAGGTTTCTTTGCAAAATTGATGACTATTATAAGTTTAACTTCATTTTTTTGTTAAATTATTGAATATTAAATATAATATACACTACATAAATTAAAAATATAATTTAATAGCAAAACGTGTCCTAACGTGTCGAAATCTAACGTTTTTTATAATTAACGTGTCAGAGTGTCGTGTCGTGTCATGTGTCCCGTATTGGTATCAGTGCTGCATATAGCTTACGATTACTGTTGCGTAGAACAAAAACTTTAACATTATTACAAAAATAAATTGGTTCAAATGGTACATGCTTGATTTTGCTTAAGTAAGGTCATGTATTCAAATCCTTGTGAATGACAAAAAAATTCATTTTGGAAGAGGTAGCTCCACCATAATGTGGATATTCCTCACTCGAACAGAACTACCCCCATGGGTGGAGAATACTTGTAATTTATCAAAAAAACAAATAAAAATAATAAAATTCAACATTAGAGCTGCATTCCATGTTTTAAACCATGATAATGAGAGACAAAATCACAAAATCAAACTTTCCAATCAGTCACCTGCGCCACTGAATGATGTCATTAATATTATTATTTTAAGAATGTTATTAATTGGACATTTACCTAATAATTTAATTTTTTGGGTTGAATTAATTATTTTTATGGTATCAAAATGGGAGAAAGATTATATTTACAAACTTTTTCTTTACAAACTCTTTCAAACTACACTAAGTATGACCAGTCATACTTTAACCAAGAGTGTATGACCGGTTATACTTAGTGTAATTTGTGAAAAAAATTGCAAACGGATTCTTCCCCATCAAAACGGATGTGACTAAGTGATTTGATCCTTATTGTCCTCATTCTATTGATAAAAATAATTAAATCTATCAATAATTAAATATCATGAATTTTATTAGCACAGTTAGGCTGGGTTTAATATTGCATCATCCACCTTAGCTCAGTTGACTCTTCACATATGTCTCAGTTTCAGTTTCGTCGCAAGTTCATCACACCCCTTTCCGTCTTGAACAACTGACAAAGAAAAACGATGTAAGGTGAAGTTTCATTATTGATTCTAAGAGTTGGCTTGTGGAGAAAAAAAAAGGATTAGTGTTTCTTATGTTGTATGAGATAATTTTATTTCTTATACATACATAAAATTGGATGCGACTTATTTTTTTCTTTATTCTATTCATGCTCTAAGTCTAGCTTATGCCAAATAGGACCCAAAATGCGAAATAGCCCTCTAACTCCAAGCATTCCACATAATTAACCCATGGGCCTCTTGCCCAGTGCTCCAGTCTCACTACAAGCACTTGAAACATAACCCTATAACATGGAGATATCTTAGTAATATCTTACGAAATATATTTTAGTAATCCAAAGGTTCTACAGGAACACTCCACCCAATGGCTCACTCAAATGTAACATACAATAATGAATCATAACAACATAGGGATATAGCAAGGGATTTAGAGATATAATGATATAACAAAGAGAGGGATATAGAAAGGGATTTAGAGAGATAGGGACATAAAAGAGAAAGACATACGATGGAGCTGAAATGGTCATAGCCAAAACCACGCACCATCCGGCCTACTGACCTCGGCATATAGCCTACGGGCTCTCATCCAAGAAAGTGTTCCAGAAATATCATTCAAGGCGGACCCATCCATAACACCCGAGCATTCCTAGAGTGCTCATCAACGAATAACATCTCTACGGCCCCAAGCCAACTGGAACTCTCTATGAAGATCTCTCCAGTGGAAGTTCCCAATGCCATACGGAAACTATCTATTGGCCAGAGATACGGTACAACTCTATGTACCCAATATTTACATATGCATGAACATGTTATAATCACACCATTGTACAAACACTTCCAACCACTACCCTAATGGGCATAGTGGAGCATACACTGGGAATAACCCCAGTACCAAGATATTACCTCATGAAGCTCCCAAGCTAGGTAGCTTCAAATGCAAGTTACCCCGTAACTTATTCCAACCAAGAAATGCCTACATTAAAGGTCATTCCCAAATACATAAGTACCATAAAGACCACTCAATTGGTCAAGCAATCAATCATGCAAATGTGACATGATAACTTACCCAAATCCTTTTGGTCAAAGACCCAAGGCAATCCACCAAGCTCAATCCTCAAGGATCACATTCGTGGGAGGCATCCTACAATGATCACACATAGGATGATCAATTCACTTGTAAACCAAGTTGAAACACAAAACAATACACTTCCCCACATATACACCCATTCGGCCTTCAAGGCCATTTTTATGCTTTTCATATTGTTAATTTTTTTCAACATTCTTATGGCTTCCTAAGCTTATCCCAACACCAAATCAAGTCCACAATTGCATTTAACCATAGCTCATATCATTTCCCCCAATTTTTCCTCTCATGGCTGAAATCATGACCACCAAGAGCCAAGGGATTTTTCTCTCAAACTCAATGCATCAATCACATATACAACCTATTTAAACTTAATTCAAATCATCACAAACACAATTGCACCAACTTTGCATCAACTTTTCCTATTTTCCCTCTAAAGGCCGACATCATGCATCCAAGGTATTAAAGGATTTTCAATTCAATTCACACATTAAACACATCATTCATCATATAATTAACCATTACAACTACTCCACAACTCAATTTCTCAATCACACAATAATCCATTTTCACAAAGTCTCAAGTTCGTCATCCAAAACTTCCTAAGTTATCAACTTTTTTCTCAATAAATTTTATGAGCTTAATCATCTTAAAACATCATTCTAAGACCCATTTATCTAATACACAATCTCAATTTGAGGTCCCCAACCACATCAATTCAACCACACATAGCTTAGGTTTTTAAATTTTGATCTATCAAAATATCCATCAATAGGTAGAGAAACTTATCAAGAATCAAGGCCTAAGATTCCTCCACACAATACCCAAGCAATAGCTCAAGTAAAAAACTCCAAGAAAACCACTTTTTCTCCAAAAATTAGTGTTTCTCTCCAAATTTAGGGGGTTTCAAGAGCTACCAAGGGTTTAGTTGTGTTTGGATGATGATTTACTTAAACTTTCATGTGGAACTGTGTTGATTTTGGTGGGTAAATAATGATGAAACCAAGCAACCAAAACTTACCCCGTCCAATGGTGATGGCTTGGTTTTGAGAGAAAGAATGGGTGAGGAAGAGAATGATAGTGGTTGATGGCTTATGTGTCGTAAGTCACTTAAGTGGGTGGGTCCCACTTAACACCTCACTCAATACAAATTACTTCAAGTCTCTCACCTAAACCAGTAATCTCCAAATAATTCATTAACAATTTATAAACTCCAAAATTTAACATTAAGCAATGTCCTTTAATTTCCTCTGAGCAGATGAATCCGGAGTTTTCCGGTCATTCGGTGAAATCACAATTTTAAGCTGATATGTGCACTGTTGGCACGTTCCACAAAAAGCCTAATTTTCATCAAATTTCATCAATAATCATAAATCTTAGTCCTACGTATCTTTTTCAACTTATATTCAAACCTAGAGTTCCAATCTCACTCGGCACGCTTTTCGGTGCAACTGTACCGTTGTATTTTTACCTGGTAAAAACACTATTCATCAAATTTCTAGAAACTTGCCTAACCACTCAAATTTTCGTTCTGAATCTATTTTTAGGGTTAGTTTCCCATTAGAGATCTTCTACTAACATTTCACTATTTAGGGTTACGTGTTTGTCAAATTGCTGTTTTTACCTTTTTTACGTATTTTGTCCCAAAACATTGGATTTTCACTAATATTACCCCTTAATCATTATTTTGTATAATTATATGTTTTAAATCTACGAGGTGTTATAATCAAGGTCAAAGAAGCAAAAAGATTTCGAATAGGAAATGCTAAACAAGGCAAAGGCAAAAAGTTCAATGGCAATTGTTACAATTGCGGTAATCCTAACCACCGTGAAAAGGATTGTAAAAAGCCATATGAATCCAAAAGGAAGAAGACCAATCAAGCCAACATTGTTGGTATCGCTTGTGAAAAAGTTTAAGATCTGAACTTGTCGGTGGTGGTGTTGGAGTATAATCTAGTGGGAGACACTAGGGAGTGGTAGGTGGACACTAGTGTTAGCATATGGGTGTCCTAGAGACAATCTTTTGATTAAATAAAGGACACTAGATGTAGAACTTTGTTTGTCGCAAATAAATGAAAGCACTATTTATTCAGTTTCATATTGTGTCTCGATATTACTGTTAATATTATATGAACGAACTGGATAAACCCCTTGGAATAGAACAGGTATCTCTTGAGTATCTGTGATGAGATCACGATCATGAGGATTCAAGGATATTGCATGTCTATTCCTAATTATATGTTCCTAGTCTAGAGACACTGAGTTTGGGGATCAGTGATCTCGAGTAAAGACTAGTACGACTTATCTACTTGTATATGGATACAAGGTAAAGACCTCATGAGCTGCAGATATGGAGATATCTTAGTTAAAGTCGTGGGTGGACCTATAAGAGTATAGCTCGCACTGAACAGACCCAAAAAGAGACTCTATGAGGAAATCTCACAGATAGTGTCATTAGAGTAATCTCTTTATGTTTGGGTATGTCTTTCCTTAGACCAGAAGTTATTACCTAGACTGTGTTCTTGAAGGCATGTTTTGATTGTATACCTCGTCTGCCTGAAACATGGAGACTCATAGGTATACGGTTGGGCGTGTCCTTAAAGGGCACAGGGCTAGGGTAATAAGCTGAAGGAATTCGTCAAATCTCTGTGAGAGATTAGGTTATCTGTAAACCGGAGAAATCGGGATGACATTTACAGGGACTCGGGAATCTATGCATAGTAAAAGAGATCATGAGATGATCTGCCTTTAGAGTCATTAAATTGAAGATTCCCTATTTCGAATAAAGCTTACCCTAAACCGCAGGGGTTGATACATTTCCTTACCCTAGGTTAATGGGAAGATAACCGAGACGAAGGGAAATACATACGGTAACCAAATATGTGCAATAGATTGATCAAGTCATTAATCTGACTAGTTCTGGGGCAACAAAGCATTGCTAGTGTTCTGTGTTGTCATTAATTGGGTTGTGGGCTTGTTGGGCCCAAGCCCAGTTATGTCAGAAGCTAAGTTGGACCTAATGGGTCACACACTAACACCTTGTAGTCATGATGGACTAGCTTTAAAGGTATTGGGCCTAATAATGTTATTAGCCCAAGAAGCTGTTTGGAAGCCCACCTAAATGGGTGGGTGGTGCATGGAGTTTAGTAATGGGCTTGGATAGTCCAAGCCATTACTAATTAATTTAATTAGTTAAATTAATAATCAAATATTTGAATTTCGAATTTTGAATTTGAAATTTGAATTTTGAAATTTGAATTTAGAATTTGAATTTCGAAATTCGAATTTTGAATTTGAAATTTGAAATTTGAAATTTGAATTTTGAAATTTGAATTTGAATTTGAATTTTGAAATTTGAATTTTGAATTTGAAATTTGAAATTTTGAATTTTGAATTTTGAATTTGAATGTTTGAACGTTTGAATTCAAGTGTTTGAATTCGAATTTGAATTGGTTTTGAAAAGTTGTTTCATAACAAAAGGATAAGACAGGATCTTATTGGAGCATATTCCTTGGATGAAGAAGCATCTTTGGAGGCACTCCCTTGGCTGTTTGGTGCGCAACTTTTAGGTGATAAGAGTGTTATCTTATCACTTAAAACAAACCTCCATTCAGATTTGGTGGTTGAGGGAATCAGTGGGTGAGTTGATTCAAATTTTGAATGCAACTAACTCAATGTATTTGGACCCCTTCTAGGGCTGAATTATGCGCATGAGAACTATATACTATATGATAGTTTATGAATTTAAGTTTAAATTAATTTGAATTTAATATCATGTGGATAAGATTGGAGGTTGTTGGCAAAGTTAGTTTTGCAACAGCTCCACCTTATCACACTGTTCCATGCACAACTTTCAAAGAAGTTTGAAAGTTTGTTTTTCATTTTGAATGATTGAATTCCCTCCTCCTCTCCAAGTGTGCGCATAAATATGACTTGTTCTTCACCTTAGGGTTTTGTGAAAAACCTAGCCAACTCTCCTCCATCTATGCACCATTCTGTAGGGTAGCTCACTACACCTTTCCAAACAGAATACCTAGCCTCCACCTTCACCACTTGTGCGCATAGCAAGCCTCACTGTGGTGTTCATCTGGTGGCTTTCAAGAAAGGGTTCTTGCATCATTGACGAACGGTGGTGTGGATCACCATTAGAGGGTTTGAACCCTTCAAGCCTGACATCTGATTTCCCTGACTAATCAGGCCAAAAACAAGGTAACATCATGTTGTCTTAAAGCATGAACCTATGTGTGCATGTATGTTCCGCAGTAAAATTTTTGTTTTACACCTTACATGCATCGGCCTGCAAAGGCCAGTTTACTTTCAACTAGTGCACCGGGCATGTCTCTACAAACAAGTGGATGTTCTTCTCCTACACTCATGCGAAGGATGATGAGAAACTCTATATCTATAATTCATTTACTTCAAAGGATGAACGTGTTGGGAAGGTGGCTTTGAAGATGACTTCTAGCGAGATCATGACACTCAATAATGTGCTCCATGTGCCTGATATTCGCAAGAACTTAGTGTATGAATCTATTATGAGCAAGAATGGTTTTAAGCTTGTATTTGTTTTTGATAAATTTGTACTTTCCAAGAATGATATGTATGTCGGAAAAGGTCACCTTAATAAGGGCCTTTTGAAACTGAATGTAATGACTGTAACCAATATGATGTTTATATTAATAATAATGTTACTTCTCTTTATTTGCTTGAGTCTTCTAATTTACGGCATAAATGATTAGCACGTGTTAATTTTAAGTCAACTAAAAGTTTAATTTATTTAGATTTATTTCTTAAAATTGAATGTTTTAATAATAAATGTCAAGTGTGTGTTGAATTAAAATTTTCAAAATCACCTTTTACTTCTATTGATAGATTAACTAAATTGTTAGATTTAATACATACTGATATATGTGACATGAAATATGTACCATCTAGGGGTAATAAGAAATATTTTATTAATGATCACAGTAGATACTGATATGTTTACTTATTTAATAGTAAAGATGAAGCAATTTTAGTTTGTAGAAAATATAAAAGTGAAGTTGAAAATCAACTAAACTAAACAATTAAAGCAGTAAGGAGCGACTTTGGGGGAGAATATGATGGCCCCTTTGAGGAATTCTGTGTAGTGTCTGGTATTATACACTAGATGGTTGCTTCGTATGCACCGCAATTAAAAAGGATTGCAAAGAGGAAAAATCAGACGTTGAAGGAAATGATGAATGCTATGTTGATCATCTCCAATTTACCATAGAACTTGTAAGGGAAGCCATCTTAATGGCTAACTATATTATTAATAGAGTTCCCCACAAGCAGACATAGAGCATACTATAAAAAGTGTGGAAAGGAAAGAAATCATCCTTAAAATACTTCAGAGTGTGGGGGTGCTTGGCTAAATTCACAGTTCCTAAACCTAAAAGGTTGAAGATCGGACCTAAAACCGCGAATTGCATATTCATTGGTTATGCACTTAATAATAGTGCATATTGGATTTTGGTTTATAAATCTGATGTCTCAAATATACATGTTAATACAGTTATTGAGTCAAGGGATGTTACGTTCTTTGAAGAAATATTTTCGTATAACAAGGTATATAAATCAAGTGATAATAATGATAATAACGTTGTGAGACCTTGGGATGCTACGACTAGTGTCGATCCTGTAGAGAATGAACCTAGACGTAGTAAAAGGCAAAAGATCACCACATCTTTTGGACCTGATTTTCTGGTGTATCTGTTAGAAAATGAGCCTCGAACATATAAAGAAGCTATAATGTCCCCAAAAGAACCATTATGGAAAGAGGCTATCAATTGTGAAACTGAACCTATCTTGTCAAACCACACTTGGGAATTGGTAGACCTTCCTCCTGACAATAAGCCTTTAGGAAGTAAGTGGGTCTTCAAAAGGAAGACGAAGGAAGATGACACTATTGATAAGTATAAAGCAAGGCTTGTGGTAAAAAGGTACAGGAAACATATAGGTCTCGACTATTTTGATACTTATTCACCTGTTACAAGGATTACGTCCATTAGGATGTTGATCATGATAGCAGCGTTGATGTGTTAGAAATACATCAAATGGATATTAAGACCGCCTTCTTGGATGGCTACTTAGGGTAAGAGATCTAGAACAACCAGAAGGTTTCGCTGTCCCAAGACAAGAACGAAAAATATGTCTCTTGATAAAATCCCTTTACGGGTTAAAACAAGCTCCAATGCAATGACATGCAAAATTTAATAAAGTTATATTATCGAATGGTTTCAGTATTAATGAATGTGGCAAGTATGTCTATATTCGAAATACTGAGAAAATGTTTGTCATAATTTATCTTTGTGTGGATGACATGTTGATAATAGGTAGCAATAATCAAATGATTAAAGCTAATAAGAAATTGCTTACCAGTAAACTTGACATGAAAGATATGGGTGTAATAGATGTTATCTTGGGTATTAAAATCCATAGAACATCTGGAGGGCTGGCTTTGTCAACGGCTCTCTATATTACTAAAATTCTTGAGAAATTCAAGAGTTTGAATATAGCTCCTGTGAAGAAGCCTATAGATCCTAATCTTCCATTGTTGAAGAATACTAGTAAAGCTGAAGCATAAAAAGAGTATGCTAAAGTGTTAGGCAGTCTTATGTATGTTATAAACTGCACCAGACCTTATATTGCCTATGTTGTGAGCATGTTGAGTCGCTTTACCAGTAATCCAAATGAGTATCATTGGAAAACTATGGTAAGAGTTTTGGGCTACTTAAAACACACTCAAAATTTTGTTTTGCATTACGAGAAGTACCCTGCAGTTATAGAAGGGTAATGTGATGCAAATTGGATCACTATCTCTAATGACACTAGATAGACGAGTTGATATGTGTTTACCCTTGGTAGGGGTGCTGTGTCTTGGAAGTCGTCCAAGCAAACTTGCATTACAAGATCAAATATGGAAGTAGAATTTATTATTTTAGATAAAGCTGGTGAGGGAGCATAATGCCTTTGTAATTTTATTGAGGATGTTCCTAATTGGCCAAAGCCAGTACCAGCTATATGTATACATTGTGATAGCCAAACTGCTACTGGAGGGGCCAGGAATATCATATATAACAGTAAGTCTAGACATATATGTCGTAGACATGATACCGTGAGATAACTACTCTTGAGTGGAATCATTACAACTGACTATGTGAAGTCTAAAGAGAATATAGTGGATCCGTTGAATAAAGGGATTCCTTGATAGTTGTTTGACAATTTGTCGAAAGGAATGAGTTTAAGGCCTATCAATTGTTGATCATTGCGATAACTCTATCTTGATGAGTGAAGATCCCACGAATTAGGTTCAAAGAGATAATTAAGTGATGATCAACTATTAACACTGTGAATTTTCTAAACTCATACTTATTCCTATGACAAGGCAATGTATATATGAGGTAAGCATTTAGGCTTTTAATGATTTCTTAATATGATGTGTTCAGATGGTGTATGTTGAGTTACATCACAAGGAATAACCTATGTGAGTGTGAAGTAAGGGTGGCTTCTATGATAATTATAAAGGCCGATTCTCTAGAACACTTACAGAACCAGGCAGGTGTCTGGGGCCAAAATGGGCACAACGATGAGGACCAACAATGCTAATGAAGTAATTATATGACTCTTATTGTCTTGGTGTACACAAAAGGTCGACGATTCAAGGCATCATGACCACCGATTGACCGAGTACATCCTATAGGTTTCATTAGAAAAGGTTCAAAGGTGATTCCTATAAATCTTGATGCAATTGTTTTTGTTTTTGATTTGTTTTCTAGCATTCCTTGTTATTCTCATTAGCATTGATGATGATTCATCTAGTTTGTAGGTACTATGAGAAAACGTATTTAGCAGTGGAAGAAGCACTTAAGGACTATGAAGGTGCAAAGGTGATTCCTATAAATCTTAATGCAATTGTTCTTGTTCTTGATAATTGTTTGGTAGTCTTACAGTTAGTTTTTATATTTCAATCATATTCACAAAATCATTAAGGTTAATCCAACTTTGATCGCGTAGTGAAATTAGTGCTTGATAGATCAATTCTCATTGGAACGATACACTACTGACACACTTTATTACTTGTACAACTGGTATACTTGTCGTTATCGCATCAGCCGACTATAAGACTAATCCCAAGTCGAGGATTAATCTTAAAATTCTTCGCCCCTTCCCCAAAGATATATTTGATCAGAGTCAAACTTAGATGAGACTACACCCATTGGGTAGAGAACAATGTTCTAGTATATTGTTAACAAGCATAGTTATTCTTTGAAACTGAATCAGGAGGAAGCGCATAAATCTTGAGATGTGAACTGTTTTAAAATATAACAGGGTTGCAAATAAAACAGGCGATGGGGGTTCAAATCATGAAATTCAGGTTAAAGTAACTTCCCAAATTTGTTAGTGCACCTATCTAATACACAAAAACTTCCCGGCAAGGAAATCAGATAACTAGTTTTATGTTGTGTTACTTCCACGCCAAGAAAAGATGCGGAATGTAACATCCCGCATAATTAGTAGAATACCTAAGTACTATATGTTATAGAGGTATGTGTAGATTTCGGATTTATAGTTTATGTGTGATGGTTTGCGAATTGGTTGACCTTTATCCTTGGATAAGACTAAGGTAATTAATTAAATTAAATCATAGGAAGATTCATATGTAGACTTGTGAATTTAATCATATAAGTAATGTGAGTATGTGTTATAGGACCTTAGTGTTCATTGGACTTTGGTAGTGGGCTAGTGTGTGTGTGGACTTGTTGCTATTGGACTTGTGTGTTTGGATCCTTTGTGTGTGTGGCCAATGGCCCAAGGATGGCTCTTGGATCAAGCTAGTTCAGCCCAAGGTTGTGTCCACCCTTATCCCCCCTTAGCCTTGTCCAACTAAGGTGTCTTGTGTATCAAGTAACTCTCACATGGCAAAGGTAATTCCCACTCATTTATGCGCACAAGAGGGTGAGTAACACTTAGAAAAATCTGCCAATTTCCTTCTTAGTTGACCGCCTCCTCACTTGACTTTTGCACACTTGATTTCAACTTCATTGCATGAAAGACACTTGTACTATGTAGCATGATATTAGGCTGCATCTTCCTTCACTTTGGCGCACATGGGGGGAGTCTTGGATCAGTTTTCTTGTGTCACAAAACTGCCTAACTTGTTGACTTGGAGAACCTTCCATCATGAGGCTGCCATGTGCAGATTTTTGCAAGCTTTTTGCAGCCCATCATGAGCCAAACCTGCCTTGTTTTCACATGCATCATAAGTAGGATCTTGGGGCTGCATTTTCATCATCTTGTGCGCATATGGACAGCTCCAAAATCAGAATTTGGGCTGCCACAAATCTGCACTCATGATGCACCTCTTTCCCTCTCATCATTTGCGCACCTAGGCTGCCTAAATGCAGATTTTTGGCTGCCACCTAGTTGAATTACTTGTTGACTTAGTGAACCTCTTGCATGTGCTCATGATGCACCTCTTCCACTCCACTCTATGCGCAAGACATGGCTGTTTGTGCAGAAATTTTTCTGACTTAGGACAGCCTCCAAATCTGAACATATCCCTCCTCACTCCTTGCATGTGCATAGAGTAATTTAGAAGCAAACCCTTTGCTTGCTCAGCCCTTGTATGCAGCCCCATCCCCTCAAGTAATCAGAATTTTTCATGATGGTTAATCATAGCAACTTTCCCTCACTTCTCCTTAAGTATGCGCATACTAGAAGGCTTCCTCACCTTACACAAGTGCAGCCAAGTTTCTCCCTCACTCCCTCACTCTCCTAGCCGAACCTACAAGCTTCATTGGAGCAAGAAGACTTTGCTAAGGACAACTCACCTTCCCTCACTGTCCAGCCTTAACCTCAACCTTGAAGCTGCCCAAGTTTGTCCATCCTCACCTTGTTTGCGCATAGAACATCCTAGGAAGAGAGGACTTGTTGTGAAGTGGAGCTAGTAAGGGTGTGGTGAAGTGTGTGCTACAAGAGGTAGGCCTTGAACTTAGAACACTTTCATTGTGTAACCATGCATGTGTGCTTGAATGCCTCCTTGAATATGTTTTGCTTTGGATTCTTGATTGAGCATGGTTAAAGTATAAGTATGAAGCCATTTTATGATGATTTGTATGCATAAAAATCTCATGGTCATGTTTAAGCTCATGCCACTGTTTTCTTGTATGGATATGCCACTGTTTTGAAGAGAAATGTGCCACTGTTTCCCTTTGAATGTGCCACCGTTTTGAAGATAATATGCCCACTGTTTCGGTTCCTCAAAATCACCAATATATGCCACTGTTTCTGCACATTATATGCCACTGTTTCTGCACATATATGCCACTGTTTCTGCACATATATGCCACTGTTTCTGCACATATATGCCACTGTTTCTGCACATTATATGCCACTGTTTTTATGCATAAAATGCCACTGTTTTAGTCATCATATGCCACTGTTTTTATGCATAAAATGCCACTGTTTTAGTCATCATATGCCACTGTTTTTATGCATAATATGCCACTGTTTTAGTCACCATATGCCACTGTTTTTATGCATAATATGCCACTGTTTTAGTCATCATATGCCACTGTTTTTCTGCATAAAATGCCACTGTTTTAGTCATCATATGCCACTGTTTTTATGCATAAAATGCCACTGTTTTTATGCATAAAATGTCACTGTTTTAGCCCATAATATGCCACTGTTTCAATGTCCAAAAACCAAGATTTATGCCACTGTTTTGAAGTCCAAAGTGCCACTGTTTCTGTTTTAAAATGGTCACTGTTTCTGCTGTAAGGTGCTACTGTTTTTCTGCTGTAAAACGTCACTGTTTCTGTTTTAAAACGTTCATTGTTTCTGCTGTATGTTTATTGTTTTTCTGCTGTAAAACGTCACTGTTTCTGTTTTAAAACGTTCACTGTTTCTGCTGTATGTTTACTGTTTTTCTGCTGTAAAACGTCACTGTTTCTGTCCACTGTTTTTAAGGAAAATACCACTGTTTTCTGTTCACTGTTTTAAAAGAACAACTCACTGTTTCTGCTCACTGTTTTAAGCACAAACGTCACTGTTTTCTGCTGTAAAAACGCTGCTGTATGCTCACTGTTTTGCTGCTGTAAACACTACTGTATGCTCACTGTTTTCCACTGTAAAACACTGCTGTATGCCCTCTGTTTCTGCTGTAAATAGCCACTGTAAATGATTAGTTGTAATTGATTTAGGTGCGCTTAAGAAGTGAGATACTTCGCTGCTGTTTGGTAATATTTAAGGCACGCAAAGGTAAGTGTCAGGCGATATTGCCTAATGTGACTATTGACTACTGGTATAAAATTGTGACATGATGCTCCATATGCCGTAAAAATATTATGTTCCATTATGATGAAAGGAAACTGCCAAAAATGTGCCGTGATGGCTATATGATTATGAGGTAAAGACGTTATGTGGCAGCATAACGCATATGAAAGGTATATAAGCATGCATCTTACATCATACCGCATTTTTACGCTTTGTGTGTGAAAGCATAGCATGACATGCATGTAACATGATCATATAGGCCCTGTTTTAGAATAGTTATGTACAGGACCATGTGTTTGAGCAAGCATCATATAGGCATCCCCAAGGTACCGGGGTATGGGACACTTGGCATCAGTCCGCATAGGCCCACAGATGGAATCCACATGGAGCTCAGGTGCCAAGGGATATTTGATTCCACTGTGAAGTGCGCGCACGACGGTGCTAAAAGCGCAAAGGAAAGGCGTTATATACGCAATATATGAATATGATAAAAAGGAAAAGGAACAAGGATATGTTGAAGTGACTGTTTATGATTTTGTGCCTAGTTAATACTGTTATATTACTGGTTTTGTTGCCACACTACTGGGATTATTCTCACCCCTTCGGGGCTGCTATTTTTCCAAAATGGCAGGAGGACGTAAAAGCACTTGAAGGAGTGATGTTTGTTGTTGCTTGCTGATGCGTGGATTATCACTATTGCTGTTTGTTTAATTGGATGACTGTAATGATTAATGTTTTGGTACTTTTGGATGACTGTAGTCTTTATCATCTTTATGTTAGCTTGAACTTTTATGATCAGCGGCTATTTTGGAAAACCTTTGTGAAAAGAATTTAAGTGCTGAAAATGTTATACGGATTCGTATACTGCTACGAGATTCTTTGTTAGCTCATGTGACGTTAACGACTCTAATTCCGCTTAGCGAACGACTCTCTTGGATGCATACAAGGGAGGGCGTTACACAAATTGGTATCAGAGCAGTTTGGTCCATGGATTTGCTTGTGTTTGATTGAATTGATTGTTGTTTGTGTTTATCTGCTGATTGACTGTCTAAATGTGCTATAGCTTAAGTATATATTAGCTAGTGTAGTTAGATTGTTAGGACCGTTCTGTGATAAGACACGGATGCATAGTTAACTTGTCCGAATTGAACCCGAGTACCTACTTGGGACTGCTGCCATGAATAACTTGCGGTGAGCCTGATCAACTCATTTCCTGATATTGTGAGTGCAGAATCATGGCAGGTGGTCGCGGTTCAACTCGGGGAAGGTCTGGCGATGCGGAAGAGGATCTTATCACTACCATTGGGGGACTGGCAACGTTTATCCAGAATATGAGCCAAGAATGGCGCGACCATAGGCAACAGAATCAGAACCAACCCCCACTGCATGAAAATGCAGAAGAAATTGCCCGTCGGAGGTTGAAAGACTTCCGCAACTTCCAACCACCTACCTTTGAGGGAGAAGACAACCCTGAGGCTGCAGCAAAGTGGCTGCAGATGATCGAGCATATCTTTGAACACATGGCATGTCCGGAAGGGCAGAAGACTGATTACGCGTCGTACCAGCTGATGGGAGAAGCTTTAACTTGGTGGACTGGTGCGAGGGCTCTGCTGAGAGCTCAGGACGTTGAACTGACGTGGGCCGTATTCAGACAAGTATTTCTGGATAAGTATTTTCCTAAGGCAATGAGAAGAATGAAGCACACTGAACTGCTGTCGCTCAGGCAGGATAACATGACGGTCAATGAGTACATTGCAAAATTTGGGCAGCTGATCGAGTACGCCAACTTTGATCGGAACATCTATGATGAAGAATGGCAGGTAGAGAAGTTCGAAAGCGGATTACATCCAGAAATCCGCAAGCTCATCTTGACGACGGCTAATCGTACACTTCCGGAACTCATCAACCAGAGTCGTCAGGCAGAAGGAATCATTATGGAGGCCAAGAGCTTGAACAAGCCACCACCACAATTCCACGGAGGAAACCGAGCAGGCAGATTCTTCAGGACGGCACCTGGTAGGGGTCGAGGCAGAGGTACGCAGCTGCAAGCGCGGCCTGGAAATTTTAAGAGAAACTTTACGGTGGGTCAATCGTCGACTGGACGTCAGGGTACAACTGTTTGTGCTACATGTGGAAAGAATCACTTTGGAGTCTGTCGCAAGAACAACAATGCATGTTTCAGATGCGGTCAGCAAGGACATTTTGCTTACAAATGCCCCCAGAACGCTGATCAACAGCCTCCGCAAGCACGGGTGTTCACACTGGATGCGAATGAAGCGCAGAAGTTTCCCAACCTGATCAAAGGTAATGTCACTTTGAATGGTCACCCAATTTCTGTTATCTTTGATTCTGGAGCGTCTGGCTCTTTTATGGCAAAGCATACTGCCTTGAGAATAGGCATCACCCCAACCCCGTTACCTTATGAGTTACACATCAGCACACCTACTGGAGGATCGTGCACAGCCTCAGAGATCTGCAGAGGTGTTATCTTGCAGTATGAAGGGAACACGTATACGGTTAACTTGGTGGTCCTGCCGGTATTCAACTTCGATGTGATTATCGGTATGGACTGGTTGACGGAAAACGGGATAACTTTGGATTGTCGAGCGGGGAAAGTCGTTGTTCCTGCGAAAGATGGTAATTTTCAACCTTTCTCTCTCATTTCCTTATTGCAAGTTAGAAAAGAGCTCCGCAAGGGAGCAGCATGGTACCTTTTGTCGATCGAGGCTGAGACCTCGGTTGACAATCAAATTCAGAATGTACCTGTAGTTAGAGAATTCGAGGAGGTATTCCCGGATGAAATACCTCGATTGCCTCCTCATAGGGAAATAGAATTTTCGATCGAACTTGTTCCTGGAGTTGGACCAATCTCCATTGCCCCGTATCGCATGGCACCTTTGGAACTGCGCGAGTTGAAGAAGCAGATAGAAGAGCTTTTGGCTAAGGAATTCATCAGACCGAGTACCTCCCCATGGGGTGCTCCAGCCATCTTGATTAAGAAGAAGGATGGAAGTTTACGTCTGTGTGTAGATTACCGCCAGCTGAACAAAGTAACGGTGAAGAATAAGTATCCGCTACCGAGGATCGACGATTTGATGGACCAGCTGAGAGGAGCCAGAGTCTTTTCTAAGATAGATTTACGATCGGGATACCATCAGATCCGGGTCAAACCGGAGGATATTCCGAAAACCGCTTTTAGGACTCGTTATGGGCACTACGAATATCAGGTGATCCCATTCGGACTTACGAACGCTCCAGCGGTATTCATGGACTACATGAACCGCATCTTCCGCCCCTTTCTTGATCAGTTTGTTATTGTGTTTATCGACGATATCCTGATTTACTCAGCTAATGAAGAGCTGCACGCGGAACATCTGAGGATTGTCTTGCAAATCTTGAAGGAGAAGCAACTGTACGCGAAATGGTCGAAGTGCGAGTTTTGGCTTAAAGAGGTCCAGTTTCTGGGCCATGTCATTTCATCAGAAGGTATCGCGGTGGACCCCAGCAAAGTTGAAGCTGTCATGAATTGGGAACGACCCAAGACGGTCACTGAAGTAAGAAGTTTCTTAGGTCTGGCTGGATATTATCGAAGGTTCATCCAGAATTTCTCTCAGATTGTGCAACCTCTTACCCGTCTTACTCGGAAGGATAAGTCTTTTGAGTGGACCGAAGCTTGTGAAGAATGTTTCTTGGAACTAAAGAGCAGATTGACGAGTGCTCCCGTACTCACGATTCCGGATCCTACTCGAAAGTTCGAAGTTTACTGCGATGCGTCGCTGAAAGGACTTGGATGCGTGTTGATGCAGGACCGTATGGCAGTAGCTTATGCATCTCGACAACTTAAGCCTCACGAAGAAAATTATCCTACGCACGATTTGGAGTTAGCGGCTATAGTGTTCGCACTTAAAATCTGGAGGCACCACTTGTATGGTTCGCAGTTTGACGTGTTCAGCGATCATAAGAGTTTGAAGTATTTGTTCGACCAGAAGGAGCTGAATATGCGGCAACGTCGGTGGATGGAATTTCTGAAGGACTACGATTTCGAACTTAAATACCACCCAGGAAAGGCAAACGTGGTAGCTGACGCCCTGAGTAGGAAGACACTGCACACTGCAACTCTGATGATAGAAGAATTTAAGTTGTTTGAGGCCTTTCGAGACTTGAACTTATCGGTAGACGAGAGAGGGAATAGCATAAGATTGGGAAATATAAAAGTGGAGAATAACTTGATCAGTAGAATTAAGGAGGCTCTGAAAGATGAAGAGTTAGTCCGTGATTTGGTTGGCAACCAAGATGTTGTAAAGGATGAGAATGATGTTTGGAGATTTCAAGGACGGCTGGTCGTGCCGAATGAAGAGTTGAAACAAGAAGTTTTACAGGAGGCTCACAAGGGTAAGTATGCAGTTCATCCTGGATCCACGAAGATGTACCATGATTTGAAGACCTCGTTTTGGTGGCCGGGTATGAAGCGTGATATTGCGGAGTATGTATCTCGATGCTTAACTTGTCAGAAGGTGAAGTACGAACATCAGAAACCTTCGGGACTCCTTCAACCTTTGGAGATTCCCGAATGGAAGTGGGACAGTATTTCGATGGATTTTGTAGTTGGACTTCCTCGGACGCGAGAAGGATATGATTCTATCTGGGTGATTGTTGATCGTTTAACGAAGTCAGCTCATTTCTTGCGTGTTAGAACCACATATGATACAGAGAGGCTTGCTAGAATTTATCTGCAGGAGATTGTGAAGCTGCACGGAGTTCCTACGAGTATTGTCAGTGATCGTGATCCCAAGTTTACATCTAAGTTCTGGGAATCCTTTCAAAGAGCATTAGGGACCCAATTGAGGTTGAGTACTGCTTATCATCCGCAGACCGATGGTCAAACGGAACGCACCATTCAAGCCTTAGAGGACATGTTGCGAGCATGTGTTTTGGAGTTAGGAGGCAGCTGGGATAATTATCTTCCTTTGATTGAGTTCGCTTACAACAACAGTTACCACTCCAGTATTCAGATGGCACCGTATGAAGCTTTGTATGGGAGAAAATGCAGATCCCCTTTATGTTGGACTGAAGTGGGTGAGCGAAGTATGTTAGGACCTGATCTAATTCAAGAAACATCCGAACAGGTAAAGAAGATTCGGGAGAATATGCAGAGGGCTCAGGCCAGACAGAAGAGTTATTACGACAAGCGTCATAAGCCTCTATCTTTCGAAGTCGGAGACCATGTATTTTGAGAATCACACCTACATCGGGACTCGGAAGGAGAATGGGAATTAAGAAGTTAAGTCCACGGTACTTAGGACCGTATCTGATTATGGACCGGATTGGAGAGTCTGCATACCGGTTGGCTTTACCACCCAATTTGTCAGGAATTCACAATGTATTTCATGTGTCGCAACTACGGAGGTATCTCTCTGATCCATCTCACGTGTTACAGCCAGAAGAAGTGGAACTAAAGGAAAATCTGACGTATCAAGTGCAACCGTTGCAAATCCTTGAAAGATCCGTCAAGCGACTCCGTTCTAAGGAGATTCCGTTGGTGAAAGTATTATGGAACAACAGATCAGCAACTGAAGCCACTTGGGAGCGCGAGGACGACATTCAGAAACGCTACCCAGAACTGTTTAGCGCCTAAGTAAGTTTATTTTGCGGACAAAATTCCTATTTGGTGGGGAGAGTGTAACATCCCGCATAATTAGTAGAATACCTAAGTACTATATGTTATAGAGGTATGTGTAGATTTCGGATTTATAGTTTATGTGTGATGGTTTGCGAATTGTGTGACCATTATCCTTGAACAAGACTAAGGTAATTAATTAAATTAAATCATAGGAAGATTCATATGTAGACTTGTGAATTTAATCATATAAGTAATGTGAGTATGTGTTATAGGACCTTAGTGTTCATTGGACTTTGGTAGTGGGCTAGTGTGTGTGTGGACTTGTTGCTATTGGACTTGTGTGTTTGGATCCTTTGTGTGTGTGGCCAATGGCCCAAGGATGGCTCTTGGATCAAGCTAGTTCAGCCCAAGGTTGTGTCCACCCTTATCCCCCCTTAGCCTTGTCCAACTAAGGTGTCTTGTGTATCAAGTAACTCTCACATGGCAAAGGTAATTCCCACTCATTTATGCGCACAAGAGGGTGAGTAACACTTAGAAAAATCTGCCAATTTCCTTCTTAGTTGACCGCCTCCTCACTTGACTTTTGCACACTTGATTTCAACTTCATTGCATGAAAGACACTTGTACTATGTAGCATGATATTAGGCTGCATCTTCCTTCACTTTGGCGCACATGGGGGGAGTCTTGGATCAGATTTCTTGTGTCACAAAACTGCCTAACTTGTTGACTTGGAGAACCTTCCATCATGAGGCTGCCATGTGCAGATTTTTGCAAGCTTTTTGCAGCCCATCATGAGCCAAACCTGCCTTGTTTTCACATGCATCATAAGTAGGATCTTGGGGCTGCATTTTCATCATCTTGTGCGCATATGGACAGCTCCAAAATCAGAATTTGGGCTGCCACAAATCTGCACTCATGATGCACCTCTTTCCCTCTCATCATTTGCGCACCTAGGCTGCCTAAATGCAGATTTTTGGCTGCCACCTAGTTGAATTACTTGTTGACTTAGTGAACCTCTTGCATGTGCTCATGATGCACCTCTTCCACTCCACTCTATGCGCAAGACATGGCTGTTTGTGCAGAAATTTTTCTGACTTAGGACAGCCTCCAAATCTGAACATATCCCTCCTCACTCCTTGCATGTGCATAGAGTAATTTAGAAGCAAACCCTTTGCTTGCTCAGCCCTTGTATGCAGCCCCATCCCCTCAAGTAATCAGAATTTTTCATGATGGTTAATCATAGCAACTTTCCCTCACTTCTCCTTAAGTATGCGCACACTAGAAGGCTTCCTCACCTTACACAAGTGCAGCCAAGTTTCTCCCTCACTCCCTCACTCTCCTAGCCGAACCTACAAGCTTCATTGGAGCAAGAAGACTTTGCTAAGGACAACTCACCTTCCCTCACTGTCCAGCCTTAACCTCAACCTTGAAGCTGCCCAAGTTTGTCCATCCTCACCTTGTTTGCGCATAGAACATCCTAGGAAGAGAGGACTTGTTGTGAAGTGGAGCTAGTAAGGGTGTGGTGAAGTGTGTGCTACAAGAGGTAGGCCTTGAACTTAGAACACTTTCATTGTGTAACCATGCATGTGTGCTTGAATGCCTCCTTGAATATGTTTTGCTTTGGATTCTTGATTGAGCATGGTTAAAGTATAAGTATGAAGCCATTTTATGATGATTTGTATGCATAAAAATCTCATGGTCATGTTTAAGCTCATGCCACTGTTTTCTTGTATGGATATGCCACTGTTTTGAAGAGAAATGTGCCACTGTTTCCCTTTGAATGTGCCACCGTTTTGAAGATAATATGCCCACTGTTTCGGTTCCTCAAAATCACCAATATATGCCACTGTTTCTGCACATTATATGCCACTGTTTCTGCACATATATGCCACTGTTTCTGCACATATATGCCACTGTTTCTGCACATATATGCCATTGTTTCTGCACATTATATGCCACTGTTTTTATGCATAAAATGCCACTGTTTTAGTCATCATATGCCACTGTTTTTATGCATAAAATGCCACTGTTTTAGTCATCATATGCCACTGTTTTTATGCATAATATGCCACTGTTTTAGTCACCATATGCCACTGTTTTTATGCATAATATGCCACTGTTTTAGTCATCATATGCCACTGTTTTTATGCATAAAATGCCACTGTTTTAGTCATCATATGCCACTGTTTTTATGCATAAAATGCCACTGTTTTTATGCATAAAATGTCACTGTTTTAGCCCATAATATGCCACTGTTTCAATGTCCAAAAACCAAGATTTATGCCACTGTTTTGAAGTCCAAAGTGCCACTGTTTCTGTTTTAAAATGGTCACTGTTTCTGCTGTAAGGTGCTACTGTTTTTCTGCTGTAAAACATCACTGTTTCTGTTTTAAAACGTTCACTGTTTCTGCTGTATGTTTACTGTTTTTCTGCTGTAAAACGTCACTGTTTCTGTTTTAAAACGTTCACTGTTTCTGCTGTATGTTTACTGTTTTTCTGCTGTAAAACGTCACTGTTTCTGTCCACTATTTTTAAGGAAAATACCACTGTTTTCTGTTCACTGTTTTAAAAGAACAACTCACTGTTTCTGCTCACTGTTTTAAGCACAAACGTCACTGTTTTCTGCTGTAAAAACGCTGCTGTATGCTCACTGTTTTGCTGCTGTAAACACTGCTGTATGCTCACTGTTTTCCACTGTAAAACACTGCTGTATGCTCACTGTTTTGCTGCTGTAAATAGCCACTGTAAATGATTAGTTGTAATTGATTTAGGTGCGCTTAAGAAGTGAGATACTTCGCTGCTGTTTGGTAATATTTAAGGCACGCAAAGGTAAGTGTCAGGCGATATTGCCTAATGTGACTATTGACTACTGGTATAAAATTGTGACATGATGCTCCATATGCCGTAAAAATATTTTGTTCCATTATGATGAAAGGAAACTGCCAAAAATGTGCCGTGATGGCTATATGATTATGAGGTAAAGACGTTATGTGGCAGCATAACGCATATGAAAGGTATATAAGCATGCATCTTACATCATACCGCATTTTTACGCTTTGTGTGTGAAAGCATAGCATGACATGCATGTAACATGATCATATAGGCCTTGTTTTAGAATAGTTATGTACAGGACCATGTGTTTGAGCAAGCATCATATAGGCATCCCCAAGGTACCGGGGTATGGGACACTTGGCATCAGTCCGCATAGGCCCACAGATGGAATCCACATGGAGCTCAGGTGCCAAGGGATATTTGATTCCACTGTGAAGTGCGCGCACGACGGTGCTAAAAGCGCAAAGGAAAGGCGTTATATACGCAATATATGAATATGATAAAAAGGAAAAGGAACAAGGATATGTTGAAGTGACTGTTTATGATTTTGTGCCTAGTTAATACTGTTATATTACTGGTTTTGTTGCCACACTACTGGGATTATTCTCACCCCTTCGGGGCTGCTATTTTTCCAAAATGGCAGGAGGACGTAAAAGCACTTGAAGGAGTGATGTTTGCTGTTGCTTGCTGATGCGTGGATTATCACTATTGTTGTTTGTTTAATTGGATGACTGTAATGATTAATGTTTTGGTACTTTTGGATGACTGTAGTCTTTATCATCTTTATGTTAGCTTGAACTTTTATGATCAGCGGCTATTTTGGAAAACCTTTGTGAAAAGAATTTAAGTGCTGAAAATGTTATACGGATTCGTATACTGCTACGAGATTCTTTGTTAGCTCATGTGACGTTAACGACTCTAATTCCGCTTAGCGAACGACTCTCTTGGATGCATACAAGGGAGGGCGTTACACGGAACAGTGACCAAAATGCAACTGTTCAGTAACTTTTTTACCTAAATGTCACGCGAACAGTGTTATTTTTCAATCTGCCACGGGGGCAAGTTCGCTATCTGGTGTAGTGAATTCGGTTTGCTGACGTGTCACGTTTCTAGTGGACACCAAGTTCGCTACATGGGGTAGCGAAATTGGTTTTAACCAAGTTCGCTACCCAATGTAGAAAACTTCATACCTTTTTTTGTTTTTTTTAACTTGGTACTTGTTATCCACTAGAAATGTGACACGTCAGCAAACCGAGTTCGCTACACTGGGTGGCGAACTTGCCCCCGTAGCAGATTGGGAAATAACACTATTCGAGTGACATTTAGGTAAAAAATGGCATTTTGGTCGGTGTTCCAAAAGATGCTGAGTTACTGGTTGACTCAATCGAATTTGATAAACTTTTTAAGAAATTATAATGCTCGCACAAACAGAGTCCAAATATAAGTCTCACCCTCATCTGGGTGGAACTCACCTCGTTGTTTATATGTGTAGTTAGAACATACTTTGGACTATTCAACGGAACTCATTTTATTTATCTCTATTAAGGTATAGTAATCAAAATGTATTAAGAAATATAGCTAATATTGCTTGACATACACAAGAATAATAATTTGTAAAATTTAAATGGAATAATTATAATATGAATCGACTAAAATTAATTATAAAAGTAATATAATAAGTTTTTCTGTCAATTTTAATGTAATGTGTAAAATAGTTATAATTTAGAGGTGAATTATATTGACAAACTTTTTGTTTACAAGCTCTTATAAACTACACTATATATTCTCGGGAATGCATTCCTAACAAATCTATTTTTGGGAAGAGTGAAGATATTCTAACTACCAAAAATTCTCACGACTAATTTACTACCCATCACATTACCATTGGATCAAAGAGAGAGAATGTTAAAAAGTTTTTGAGGAGAGAGAAAATGTTAATATAATGGTGATTAGATAGGCAGTAAGTTAGTGTGAAAAATTTTGGTAGTGAGAATATCCCTTCTCTTTTGGAATACATAATTGAGTTTGTAAGAGTTCATAAATAAAAAAATTACAAATATAACATTTCCCTTTAATTTAACATGCATTGTTTTAAGTAATGCATAACTACTTTTAACAAAGGGAAGCAAATGAGTAGCACAAGTTAGTATTTCAATCCAAGGGTTTTATAAGAGTTATGTTGTAGGAAAAGTGATTGTGTTATGTTATAGAAATTCATTTTGCGTGCCAGAGTTTTTTTTTTTTTTTTGCTGCGGGCCCTACAAAATGTTATGTGTTTAGGAAAAATTTTGTGGTCATGTTAAATGATAGATGATAAACCCTTCAATCCAAAACTACTTTGTAGTTAAACTTATAAGAGAATTCATTTTTTATGTTACATGACATAATTTCTTCTTATGCATACAAAAAAGGTTTTATAATTCTCATTCAACATGATAATTCAAATCTTCCTACACACCCTTCGATTTCCGTGCTGACATGGGTCCCACACATAAAATTTTCTAACATATGGGTCCCACATACTCTTTGTCTCTATAACATAAGATCTCAATTCTCATGCAACTTGAGGAATATAAAACCCTACAAAAAAATGGATATAACCCATTTCTTTGTTTTCTCTCTCTTCATCTTGATGAGTCACATCCATTTTTTGTTGTATGTGTATGAGACAAAATTATTTTATACAACATGATAAATATATCACTCAACTTATAAACAAGCTAATCAAGCACAAAAAGAGAAAAATAGTTGGAATAATTGTCATATAGTGTTTTCAATGATCACAACTAGAAATCAATGTTAGCTTTAGAAAAAAAAATTTACTCATATATAGAACTAAGGAGGTTTGTAATTACCAAAGAATAGGGATAACTGAAAGACATGTCTCATCTTATACATCGGAGCAAATATAATTTCCTATCAAATTTTTGAGATATAACATAACGTAGATGTTAGAAGTGAGTGCATACGGATAGGAAAAGAGTTGTTAGTGACCAAACTAACGAGATTGTAGTATTTACAAGATTACTTATACTATTTATCCTCTGTTATCAACGGCTCCGAATCAGGTTAGTTGGCTCACTCAAAACGTAGTTTGGTAGCTCATATTTTGCTCCTGAAATGTATAAACATTAGAAGTTTAGAACAAGAAAACATTAATGGAGGTAACCAAAGCTTGAACCCCATAATAATAATAATAATAATAATAATAACACTAAGGTGAAGCAGTACATATTCTGAGCTCCCCCACAAAATGAAATAAAAAAAATAAAAATTATCAAATAAAAAGCAAAATAAACACTAAAATATTTAAAACAGATTGTTAAAAGTGTGTTACATCAATATATGTCGAGTCCTAGCAATTTGCCTCCAAATCAAACACATGAATATAAGGTTCTTCCAAATTTCATGAAATATTCTGAGGAATATTTTATAGAAAACCACACATTTTTGGATACCTTCTAAAGAATCACATTCCGATAATGAAAAGTCATTCCACAACCCAAATGCCCCCTAGGTGCCAGACAAATAACTAATTGGATGCTGTTCATTTTAACTTCAATTTTCATAAACAAAATTAAAATTTTAAATCAAATGAAAATATTTCAATTAAATCTCTGTACTTTTGATTAAAGAGTGACGACCCAGATTATCAAACCAGATCAAATTATGCCAGATGACTTTTTCCCCCTTCATATTTTAAAAAATTCTCTTCTAAAATATAGTAAATAAGGGAATGCAACATTAGCTAAGTACCTCTTTCATCATAGCATTCTGTCAAATCATTATTCTGGACAATGATACCAGCACTATCCACAATAGTTTGTGCTAAAGTTCGATCAGAAACCTCTGCAGCAGCTCGAAGAGCATCCCAAATTTCTAGCATGCAGAAAAAAAGTAACTTAAAACACTCAATACTAGAATGATTGACCACAATAAATCACCTTGTAAAAACTAGATGACATTAATCTTGTTTTGTTGTGATAAAAATTAGATAATATTAAGAGTAAATACCATTTTTGGTCCTCAGCAAATTTCACGATGCCCGCTTTAGTCCCTAACAAATAAAAAGGCTATTCGTGGTCCCTAAGAAATTCAAAATAGACCCATTTAGTTGAAATTGTGGTCCTTCACAAATTCAAGAAAGACCCACATTAGTCCTCAAAAGGACTAAAATGGGTCCACTTTGAATTTCTTAGCGACCACGAATAGCCTTTTTATTTGCTAGGGACTAAAGCGGGCATCCTAAAATTTGCTGAGGACCGAAAATGGTATTTACTCTAATATTAAAGTACCGTGATATCATTGTTGGCCTTATCACTTTATTATTTATCAAACGATTTTATTATTTGGCATAAATGTTATATTCTACAGCTAAAAGCACTGGCAAAGTCATTCTGAACACAATGATCCTTCTTTCAACAGGTAAATAAAAATATCTTTGATTCTTTTGAAAATTGTCCTAACTTATCTAACCAATCAATTATCACATTCAATTTGAATTTGTATACATTCATTCACATGTTTCTTGTCTGCTAAGTATTACATATATAAAGCAAGAAAGTCCTTAAAGCCATGACATCCAAAATTAGCTTTGGTAACACTGCATCTTTATGCGTCAATGGTAGCATGTTTATTACTACAGAATGCAATAAAAAGATGAAAAATAAACTTCACTAGATACTTTGTAAAATCAGTGTGAAAATGAATCTAAATTAAGATGAAGCCATCCAGCAGCAAACTATTGGAAGTGAACTGATTCATATAAAGTACATTAAAAGCTAATGAAAACTCCAATAGACCTTGAAAGGTTCAAAAAAATAGTCATTTTATAGGATTATGATAATACCTTTCCGGCCACCATAATGAGGAGCTGTATCCCAAAATTCTTCTCGCAACTGCATTAGATGAGTCCTTGTTATTGGTTGAGGATGCCTCCAAGGCTTAGGCTTTCGGAGCTTTGTTACTTCCCCTGTTAAAATGTTTCAACATTCCATCAGTGTAAATGGTAACAGGCATATCATCAGCAACAGGCCAGTAAGATTACAAAGATGAAAGTTACACTTTAGCATACCGTAGGGAATGAGAAATCTAACTACAACAATTAGCAAATAATAAATAAGGGAAATTTGACTAACAACTGAATCTTATAAAGAGAGAAAACACTTTTATGAATATAAAACATTCTGCAATCTACGCTACACGAAAGTATACAAATGAAGGAAAATCACATGCTCCAACACCCCATTAGTGGTTAAAATTCAAATCATAACAGAAAAAAAAAAAAACTTATTGGGATGCAAGTTGAATATGATTCACTGGAAAAAAAAAATCTTATTGTGGTTGCAAATTTTTTTTTCCTCATTCTCCTCAGTCCAGTAAATCTTTCTATTCTTTTTTTTCTGTCCTACCTCATTCAGTCTATTCAAAGGTAGACGAAATTGCAAGCTGAATTTTAACTATCATGCATGTTTCAGAACGTGGAAGCACCATCTCAAAAGAAAAAAAAAACAAGAAAAAATGGGAACCCGTCATAGTGATAAACAATCATGCTCAAAGTAACAAGATAAAAAAAAAAAGAAGGGGCTAATTTATTTTGCATGTATCATATCTGAAAATTAGTTCTTTGACTGGTATTTCTACCTTTCCTTCCCCGCTTCTACACTTGTTAGCTTAGCTCACACAGCTATATATTCAGATACAGTGAATGTGGTATATAAAGGAAAAGGCTTTTATAACAGTAAGGAAACACAAGTCTCAGGTGGTATTATCCATAGAACCAAAATCAAAATCAACATTAATAGATAAACTCGTAAGCAATTTTATTTGAATATTATTATTTTCTTGACCCCTTGTATCTCTACACACACCCAAATTTCAATGCCCAACTTCACAAGGGAATGCAGAGGAACCAATTTTCATCATTAATTCAATCCACCAAAATCTAACTACACCAAAAAAAAACCCATCAATAACTAAATTTTTAAATTACAAAAAAGAAAGATGGACCAAGCAAATATCTTGAACGTATTAAAGCAACTCCCAGCATCATTTAGAGTTGAATTAAGCAGATCATCTCCTAACTCTTATCCAAGAACAGAAGTTCTTAGAGCAACAATCAATCAGAAAAATGAACAAATGCCAGGAAAACAAAATATAAAAGATTAATGCTCTTTAAAGATGGTAGCATTTTCATTGTTTTAGCTATAATGTGATAAATATCCGAAGAAAAAGAAAAAGAAGAAAGAAAGAATTGTTTCGCCTGTGCCCTATGCAGCTAAGTTATTTTGCTTAAAGATTACATTTTCCATAATCAATACATGAAAGGTTAACATGGGCATTTACAATTATCAGTGTCAATAATATTCCAACAAACAAAACCCAGAAAGAACATATCTTTTGTTTTTCAACACAACCCAACATCAATTTTCTGAAGCTTTTCCAAAACCCAAATGCAAAGATTAAAACTCTGATGACAGATGAATGAAAAGCAAAGCAGGGCAAAGACAGAGTTGGTGTAGAAGCCTCACCATTTGTCTTGGACTGTGATGATCCAACACAACCCATTGGAACTCGGAACTTGGCACCAACAAAGAAAACAAAGAAAGAAACAAAAGTGTAAATGAAAAACGAAAGAAAGGTGTATTAGAATTTATAAGTATTCTGTTGCTAGTTTGCTACGTTATCAAACGAGAAATGGGTACACTGTGTCAAAGATCAAGGTGGCGTTGTGTGGGGCTTTGATTTATGAGGTTATTCTTAGCTGCCAGCCATATGTATCATATGGAAGGGAGAAAATAAAATATTATATTTTGAAAATTTAATTCAGAGTAAATATCACTTTTGGTCCCTAGCAAAAAATACGGTTATCAATTTAATCTCTTACACAAAAATTTAGTCTCAAGGTTCCTAAAAATTCAGAGTGGACCCATTTAGTTGAAATCGTGGTCTCTCACAAATTTTAAAAAAAACTCATCTTTATCCCTCAAAAAGACTAAAATAGATCAACTTTGAATTTCATATGGACCCGTCGATTAATATTGTTTTGTAAGGATTAAAGTGCGTATTTTTTGTTAGGAATCCAAAAGAGTATTTACTCTTTGATTTTTTTAATAAATACCCTTTTTGGTCATCAGCAAATTTCACAATTCTCACTTTAATCCCTAGCAAATAAAAAGACTATTTGTGGTTCCTAAGAAATTTAAAATGGACCTATTTAGTTGAAATCGTGATCCCACATAAATTCAAAAAAGACCCATATTAATCCCTCAAAAGTATTAAAATGGGTCCACTTTGAATTTCTTAGAGACCACGAATAGCCTTTTATTTGCCAGGACTAAAGCGAGCATCATAAAATTTGCTGAGGACCGAAAAAGACATTTACTTTTAATTTTTTTAGCAGCACATGATATATTCAAAACTTATACTTTATTTAAATAAAATGTGTGTTGGGTGCATATATCCTTTATGTCACACTTTAAAATTTCACATCAAATTTTAACTATTGATTTTTGTTAATCAACGATTATAATTTTCATTAATTAAATTTATTAATTATTTATTAATTTTTAATAAATAATAATTATTAATTGATAGAAATCAACGATTAGGATTCGATACCAAATTTCAAAGTTTGACATAAATATCAAACGATGATGTTATGTGATGTCGTAGATTAGTTATGGAAACCAATTCATCTTTCTTTTTCACATTTAAAATTCTTTGCCTCTTCTCACATATATATTTAATAAAAATCAAACACATATCATCTTCTCCCCATTTATTCAATTTATGTTGTCAATTGTACTATAGTCATCGGTCCTATTCATCTTTCATTTAAATAAAATAAAATTTCATGTTGTTATTAGTCCTTGTTAATATATAATAATAGTTCACAGATAAGATTATATTTATAATTTTTCTTTACAAATTACACTGTGAGATGTTCTTATTAGTCCTCGTTAATATATAATAATAGTTTAGGGATAGGATTATATTCATTTTTTTTTACAAACTACGTTGTAATACTAGGGGTAGTATAGTGTGTGCTTACTACCCCCAGCTAGTACATATAATTTGTAAAAATTTATAATAAAAATTTATAAATATAACTTTTCTCATAATTTATATAGATATCGTGACAAACCTTCATTTTAAAAAAATTTACTTTTTCAATTATTTTAAGATAATATCATAAATATTTTTCTATATTTTACTTTATGGAGTATTGTTGCACTTAAAGTTAACAAATCACAAATGCCAAATAATGTTTTCCTCATATGTATAAAGAATCACCAATTTAAATTATAACACTATCAAATCTAAATCAAAATAAAGAATCAAACATGATTATGATTTGTTTGAAAAAAAAAACTAGCATGATTTGATTATGATATAAGATTTGTGATGTATTAATAATAATTAATTATATTTATTTTTAAAAGATAGACATTGCTGTATGTATTTTTAGAATTTTTTTTTCTTTGATAAACTTTTTTTTAGAATTTTAAATTTTAAAATAATTTGTTATTAATTTATCATAGGAGTTGAATATTTTAATATTTTAATAATTGAAAATCGGAAAATTTCTCTTTTATAAATCTAAACTTTTTGTTTATCCACTTTTCAATACACTTTGTTTTAAGTAAAAATACTATTTTTCTAGTTAATGAAGTGGAATATATATATATATATTAGATTAAAATAAGGGAAAAGTGTTTGTCATTTTAAATGACAGAAAGTTATGTCATTTTAAGAGAGATACAGACACAAAAAATTTGAATTTTAAATTTAAAAAATCACTCACTTTCTCTCTCCCATGATTTCCGTTTTTCTGTGTCTATCTCTCTCCTAAAATGACATAACTTATGTCATGTAAAATGAAAAATAACAAACCCTTAAAATAATAAATCATAAAAAATCTGCATATCGTATAATCTTTCAATTACAAACTCTAAATTTTTCTAGTTTTCTATATGGGTTTATCATCTATCATTTAACATGACCAGAAAAACTTTCCTACACTCACAACATTTTGTGGGGCCCGCAGCAAAAAACAAAAAACAAAACTCTGGCACGCAAAACGAATCTCTATAACATTACACAATCACTTTTCCTACAACATAACTCTTATAAAACCCTTTCTACTATGAAGCACCGACACTTCAAAAACCTTGACGTGTCGTGTCCGACACTTCCCGACACTCTCGGACACTCCAACACTTCCCGACACTTCAACACTAGTTATAAAAATTCAAAAAAAGGTTCAAAGGTTGCGATGCGTTTAGTTTTTAGTTCTAACTATTAGATTCGTTGAAGTACGATTATCATTTTATTGAGTTTAATATAAATATTTGAGATATTTTTGTGTTTCTTTGCAAAATTTATGAATATTATAAGTTTAGATTCATTTTTTTGTTAAATTCTTGAATATTAAATATAATATGCATTACATAAATTAAAAATATTATTTAATATCAAAACGTGTCCTAACGTGTCGAAATCTAACATTTTTTAAAATTAACGTGTCGGAGTGTCGTATCGTATCGTGTCACGTGTCCCGAGTCGGTATCGGTGCTACATAGCCTTTCTATATTACTTAATTCAATTTGAAGTTTGTTCATTTATTACTTATATGAAAAGTAGCTTTAAATGCTTAAAAAAAATCAAAAAAAATAAATATATAAATTTGGTAAAAAAAAATTTATTTGTCGTCTTTCTGGTTTTACCCTTCTCAAATAGAATTAATCAGGTAAGTAGAAAAAAAAAAAAAAAAAAACACCTACAGATCTCATGGAGGTAAAACATATAGCAGTTTGACATTCTTGGGGCAAATTAGCCAAACACGAAGGTTCCTAAGCAGTTCAATTTGTAGTTTGCACAATTTTTATTTCGTACAATTTTATTAAGTAAAAAAAAAATTTATTTGCCAAGTCCACAGTTATTATAAAGATGAGAATAAAAATTAAAACGATGGATTTACTCAGAACTATTCACTGATTTGAGGTGGATAAGTGGTTTAATCAACTTTAGGTTTTTTTTTTTTTGGATTACATCCAGTATCCCCACAGCCTATAATTATGAGAGTAATCCCTTGCAATCTCTCACCCCGGGTCAGTGCATAAAGTGGTAGAGATCTGGCCACGAAATGTTTTCCATTCACAAGAGTTAGGGTTCGATCCACCAACCACTTATTTAAAGGACGAGATGTTGAACCATCACACCCACGGTTAATCAACTTTAGGTTTAGTTGAAAACAAATGTACTGAAGATAAAGAATATTAAGGTGCTAAAAGATACGATTACAAAGAAGGTACCTGCTGCCTACTGGGGAAGAAAAATTAAAAAAGTGTGCAACGTGCACAGTTTGGTCATTTTAAAACAAGCTAGACCTAGATTCTAGTTAAAAAGTTGTTAAATTAAAAGATAGTTTTGATTAAAATGATAAAAACAAAAATTACGACAAAATCCAAAATTATAATTTGTAAGAGGGTTCGCTTTTTCTGCAGAGGATGTAGATAATTTATCTACAGTGAACCCAAAACAATATTATTTTGAGGCGGAAATCAATGTATTTTTGTAATTATAATTTATTTCAGGTTTATAATAGTCATTTTCATTTTAATTTTTTAATTTTCAATCCAAAACGACGTCATTTTGGGAGCGAATGTAGATAATTTATCTACATTCACTTTAGAAACATTTAAGCCTTTATAAAAAGTTATAATTTTTTTAATACAACTCTAATTATCTCTTTGAGACCGATATGTTCTCGGATATATTCAGATTTTCTCCTTACCGGCCCATATTAACAATTGAGTTACACTCGTTGGGTTAAAAGTTATAATTTTGTAATGCTAATATTCATTAATATAATATATTAGCTTTGGTCAATGTTCCTTTTTTTTATACTTATCATACAAGTTTAATTTTGGTGTATTAACTAGTTAAAGACTTAAATTTTAAATATCATCAATAAAATGCTAAGCCCAGTGTTAGAATATCATAACGATAAATATCAATTAAAAAAATCTAACATGACAACGACGTTTGTCAAAAATATACATGCTAAGTTTTACATTGTTTTAATTAATATGTTAAATTGGGTATTTTTATGTTATTAATATTTTCAAATTAATAAAGATAATTTCTGATAAAAAAATTGTACTCTAATCTTAATTCAAGTGGCACAAAATATGTTTATAAACTATCCTGAAATCATATCTCAATTTGAAATGACAGTGGAACGAGTTTGATAGGTCTGGTTTTTCGTCCAATAAATCAAAGTAGCCATTTTAGCAAGATTCTCGTGCCTAAGACTGCTTGTGAACAGTTCTACCGAACTTTTAAAAGAGAGAGAAAAGAAGTAAAAGATCATTTGGATTGTGACCAATGCAGACTAGGAAACATAACAGCGGAACCATATCAGGAAAATAAACCGTAAGACCTTCCGTCCTACGGCAAAAAAATTAATATATTTTATTTTAAATAAAAGTTTTATAATTCTCATTTAATATGAGAATTATATTTTTCTTACACACCTTTTGATTTCCGTGCTAATATGAGTCCTACATATAATTTTTTCTAACACATGGGTCCCACATGCTTTTTATCTCCACAACATAAGATTTCAATTCTCCAAAAAATAACATATATATAATAGTTTTCAAAATAATTTTGAATCTGCTGCACAATATCACGCAGAAATTGGGCGTCACATGTGACGCCCAATTTGGGCATGACACATGCAGTCCTGATGCCCCCTGGGCGTGAAAGGGTCAGCAGATTCTATACAATCCCCTACCACTCTATCCATTCTTCACATCTCTTCTCTACCATCAATTATTACAATTTACATACATAATTGTTATCTTTAATTTAGTATTTTTATTTTATTTATTATTCCATTTTAAAATGAGTTCACATTCTGATAATCCCTACCACTCTATCCATTCTTCACATCTCTTCTCTACCATCAATTATTACAATTTACATACATAATTGTTATCTTTAATTTAGTATTTTTATTTTATTTATTATTCCATTTTAAAATGAGTTCACATTCTAATAATGTTCGTGTTGTATTATATTACAATGGTAGGAAAGTAGAAGGTCGACGATGTGTCATGTTTGAAGGTGAAAAAAGGTCGACACGTATCCAAACGCAATGCAACCATTGACGATCTGCATCAGAGAATTCGTCAGAAGTTAAGTCTTCAAGGTAACTAATGTATCACTCAGATCACCACAAGGTTATGGCAATCTGAACAATACATTAGTTTGCAAGTGGTTGACGATTTAGATGTGGAGATGATAATGGAAGAATTTTTCAACCAGTCAAAGAAAGATTTTCTAAAGTTGTATGTGGACATTGTCGGATTGGAGGATGTTCCATTACCGGTGAGGTCAGTTGCTTCAGATTCTCCCCATCTTGCATCAACGTCTGCTGCTCATGCTTCTCCAGTTGGTAACATTTTTGAGGGAGATGAAAATGATCCGACTTGGGTTATGCATGACGAAGATGACAATCATGATGATTATAACACCTCGTAAATTCAAATGTGAATTTATATGATGTAATATGGGTTAAAAGGGAAGGATTAGTGAAAATCCTGAAATTGGGGTCAAAATGTGTACCAAGGGCAAAATGGTGATTTGCCAAAAATGTAAACCGAGGCATGAAAAATGGAGTAGGAGACCTCAAATGATAAAAATAATGTCGGAAATGGATTCAGTACGAAAAATTGAGTGAATATGCAAAGTTTTGAAAATTTTGATGAATAGTGATTTTTTCCGGTGTAAAAACACTGCGGTATAATTGTACCGATAAGAGTGACATTTTTATGAGTATTTTGAGGAAATAAAAATATGTCAAGAACCAAAAAATATGTAGATTGTGAATTTGTGATTGGAATTAGGTGAGGGATTAAAGTTAAATCGCGTGTGGGACCCGCTCCCACCAAACCACTTAAGTTTTATTCTTTTTTCCCCCCTCACCCACGGGTCTCCCTCTCTCTTCTCTTTCTCTTTTCTCTTTCTTCCCTCTTTTCTCTCCCGTGCGTGCGCTCCTCCTTGGAAGCTTGGGCAAGAAATTTTCTTACCTATTTTCCACACTTTTGAGCCGCCAAATTGATAAAGTTCCAACACCAAAGTGGTTTGTAGTGAGGTTGAGAGTATATTACCCTTCTTGAGAGAGTCATGAAAGTGAGTGTGTGATGAGATCATTTTTCCACGCATTTGTGCGAAATTATGGAATTTTGGGGAGCATTGGTGATGCTTTGGCTTGGATGGACACTTGATCTTCAACAATTGGAGCCTTAGGAAGCTATTGGTTGTAAGTATTCCTAGTTTCATGGATTTTTTGTGTAAATCATAAAATGGGTTTTGTGTGAAGTTGTGTTGGATGATTTTTGTAGTTAGAGAGCTTAAATAGAAAATGTGCATTAGATGATTATGTCGTAGAATGATGTATTTGAGTTAGAAATGCAATAAAATTTATTGGTGAAAAATGCTCATAACTTAGGAATTTTGCATGATGCCTAGGATTTGTTAAAATTGAATTGTGAAATAAATGGATTGATAAGTAATTATATGATGAGTATGAGTGTTGAATTGGATTGAATACCCCTAGATTGATGGGCATGAGTAATTCGACCTATTGAGGTAATGGTTGGTTGATGATGTAAAATTGAAGTGTATGTGAATAACTATGAATTGGTGAGTAGTGAGGGGTAATGTAATTGAAATGGATAAATTATTGGTTGGGTGCTATTGGCGCTAAGTGAATCTAATTGATGATGGATTGTGTAAATGAGTGGTTGGCATGGAAATTGATTGATGATCATGTTGTTGATCATATAGGTTGCCTCTCATGGACGCTATGGAAGCGGATTAAGCTTGGAGCTTACGTATGGAGCATTGGCTTCGGAGTTGAGGTAAACCTTTGGAACTTGGGTTTAGTCCCTTGTGTTCTCCACCACGCCTAGTGGAAGGTTGTGGTTGGAATTTGTGTTGTTGAACATGGTGTGAATATGAATGTTCATGCATTATTGCTTGATTGTGTGACGTGCTTGGAGCATGTTGTGTGTAAATTATTTGATCTCTGGCCAGTAGATGTGTGTTGGTTTAGACTTCCACTGGATAATTTCGCTGGGGATTCCAGTCGGATTATGCCGTGGGGCCGACTCTGGGAGCGGTACCAAGATGACCCAAACATGGGACTTTCGCTGGATAGGGCTCATGAGGAGTTCCAGTTGGGTTTTTCCATGGGGTCGTCTCAACCATGGGAGAGGCACCAGGAAGATTCCGGGTGTTATACGATGGGGTCCTTGAACGTAATCCAGCTGTGGATGTTCTTGGATTGTGCCCAGTTGTTGTGATATTGTATGTCATGCATGTCATACTTTGTTATATGTTGCACATTGAGTGAGCCATGAGGTGGAGTGATCCTCTAGTACCCTTGGTTTACTGAGATATATTTGTATATCTCACCCCGCGTTTGGGGACATCATTTCAGGTTAGGTTGAGCCTGAAGGAGTGGAGCATGAGGTGCATATGGAAGGCATCGCATATTAGAGGATTAAGTTGGAGAAATTTAGCATAGGATGTTATGTTTTGAATTGAGGCCATGAACTTGTGCATGTTGAAAATGCCATGCATTTGTAAATGTATAACTATACTTGATGTATATGTTGTTGGACAAGTGGCCTCAAACTCAAGAGGGGGGTGAATTGAGTTTTAAAAATATTTTCACAAAATGACTCACTTCCTTTGTGGAAATTGATTTTCTTAAGATAAAGTAGTTTGATATAAGCAAAGATTAGAAAATAGAGATTCTCACAAGCAAATGGTATGTAAAGAGGAGAAATAAATAAGCTCAAGTAGTCAGAATAATGCTAATATAAATAGATAGAGAGTTAGAGAGAATGCAAACACTGTATATCCTGGTTCGTGAAAGTAAACTGGCCTTTGAAGGCCGATGCATGTAAGGTGTAAAACAAAAATTTTACTGCGGAACATACATGCACTCATAGGTTCATGCTTTAAGACAGCATGATGTTACCTTGTTTTGGCCTGATCAGTCAGGGAGATGAGATGTCAGGCTTGAAGGGTTCAAACCCTCTAATGGTGATCCACACCACCGTTCATCTATGATGCAAGAACTCTTTCTTGAAAGCCACCAGATGAACACCACAATGAGGCTTGCTATGCGCACAAGTGGTGAAGGTGGAGGCTAGGTATCCTGTTTGGAAAGGTGTACTGAGCTACCCTACAGAATGATGCATAGATGGAGGAGAGTTGGCTTGGTTTTTCAATAAAACCTAAGGTGAGGAACATGTCTATTTATGCGCACCCTTTGGAGAGGAGGAGGGAATTCAATCATTCAAAATGAAAACAAACTTTCAAATTTCTTTGAAAGTTGCGCATGAAACAGTGTGATAAGGTGGAGCTGTTGCAAAACAAACTTTGCCAACAACCTCCAATCTTATCCACATGAATTTAAATTCAAATTAATTTAAACTTAAATTCATAAACTATCATATAGTATATAGTTCTCATGCGCATAATTCAGCCCTAGAAAGGGTCCAAATACATTGAGCAGTTGCATTCAAAATTTGAATCAACTCACCCACTGATTCCCTCAACCACCAAATCTGAATGGAGGTTTGTTTTAAGTGATAAGATAACACTCTTATCACCTAAAAGTGGCGCACCAAACAGCCTAGGAAGAGCCTCCAAAGATGCTTCTTCATCCAAGGAATATGCTCCAATAAGATCCTGTCTTATCCTTTTGTTATGAAACAACTTTTCAAAACCAATTCAAATTCGAATTCAAACACTTGAATTCAAACGTTCAAACATTCAAATTCAAAATTCAAAATTCAAAATTTCAAATTTCAAATTCAAAATTCGAATTTCAAAATTCAAATTCAAATTCAAATTCTAAAATTCAAATTTCAAATTTCAAATTTCAAATTCAAAATTCAAATTTCGAAATTCAAATTCTAAATTCAAATTTCAAAATTCAAATTTCGAATTCAAACTTCGAAATTCAAATATTTGATTTATTAATTTAACTAATTAAATTAATTAGTAATGGTTTGGACTATCCAAGCCCATTACTAAACTCCATGCACCACCCACCCATTTAGATGGGCTTCCAAACAGCTTCTTGGGCTAATAACATTATTAGGCCCAATACCTTTAAAGCTAGTCCATCATGACTACAAGGTGTTAGTGTGTGACCCATTAGGTCCAACTTAGCTACTGACATAACTGGGCATGGGCCCAACAAGCCCACAACCCAATTAATGACAACACAGAGCACTAGCAATGTTTTGTTGCCCCAGAACTAGTCAGATTAATGACTTGATCAACCTATTGCACATATTTGGTTGCCGTATGTATTTCCCTTCGTCTCGGTTATCTTCCCATTAACCTAGGGTAAGGAAATGTATCAACCCCTGCGGTTTAGGGTAAGCTTTATTCGAAATAGGGAATCTTCAATTTACTGACTCTAAAGGCAGATCATCTCATGATCTCTTTTACTATGAATAGATTCCTGAGTCCCTGTAAATGTCATCTCGATTTCTCCGGTTTACAGATAACCTAATCTCTCACAGAGATTTGACGAATTCCTTCAGCTTATTACCCTAGCCCCGTGCCCTTTAAGGACACGCCCAACAGTATACCTATGAGTCTCCATGTTTCAGGCAGACGAGGTATACAATCAAAACATGCCTTCAAGAATACAGTCTAGGTAATAACTTCTGGTCTAAGGAAAGACACACCCAAACATAAAGAGATTACTCTAATGACACTATCTGTGAGATTTCCTCATAGAGTCTCTTTTTGGGTCTGTTCAGTGCGAGCTATACTCTTATAGGTCCACCCACGACTTTAGCTAAGATATCTCCATATCTGCAGCTCATGAGGTCTTTACCTTGTATCCATATACAAGTAGATAAGTCGTACTAGTCTTTACTCGAGATCACTGATCCCCAAACTCAGTGTCTCTAGACTAGGAACTAATAATTAGGAATAGACATGCAATATCCTTGAATCCTCATGATCGTGATCTCATCACCGATACTCAAGAGATACCTGTTCTATTCCAAGGGGTTTATCCAGTTCATTCATATAATATTAACAGTAATATCGAGACACAATATGAAACTGAATAAATAGTGCTTACATTTATTTGCGACAAACAAAGTTCTACATCTAGTGTCCTTTATTTAATCAAAAAGATTGTCTCTAGGACATCCATATGCTAACAAGCTCCCACTTGGCCTAGAGCCAATCAGACCTAAGTCGTATGCCCAAAGCCTCATAATGACTATCATGTTTTCTCTGAGAAACAGCCTTTGTCAGAGAATCGGCCAGGTTATCGTCTGTGGGAACATAATCCATTTTTACATCATTCCTATCAATGATTTCTCTAATCAAATGATATCTGCGGAGCACGTGTTTAGATCTTTGATGAGACCTAGGTTCCTTTGACTGCGCGATGGCTCCAGTGTTGTCACAAAGCAACTGTATGGGCTCATCCACGCTCGGAACCACCCTTAGTTCATTTATGAACTTCTTGATCCACACTGCCTCCTTAGCTGCTTCTGAAGCAGCTATGTATTCAGCCTCTGTCGTTGAGTCTGCTGTTGTCTCCTGCTTGGAACTTTTCCAAGACACTGCCCCACCATTTAAGGTGAATACGAATCCTGACTGTGACTTGCAGTCATCTTTGTCACTCTGAAAGCTGGCATCAGTGAACCCTTTCACTGTTAACTCATTAACCCCACCATAGACCAGAAACGCATCCTTAGTTCTTCTTAAGTATTTAAGGATGGTTTTGACTGCCGTCCAGTGACCCTCTCCAGGGTCTGACTGGTATCTGCTCGTAATGCTTAAAGCATATGAGACATCTGGTCTCGTACATATCATGGCATACATGATGGATCCAATAGCCGAAGCGTATGGAATTCCACTCATGCGATCCTTCTCAGGCTGTGACTTAGGACACATAGCCCTTGATAGGTGTACCCCATGACTGACAGGAAGAAAACCCCTTTTCGACCCTTCCATGCTAAACCTCTTTAGCATCTTGTCAACGTACGTGGATTGAGATAAACCCAGCAGCCTCTTGGATCTATTTTTATAGATCTTTATACCGAGTATAAACGCTGCCTCTCCCAAATCCTTCATGGTAAAGTTTTCTGAAAGCCACTCTTTCGTTATTTTTAATGTGGGGATGTCATTTCCTATTAGCAATATGTCATCTACATAAAGTACTAGGAAGACGACATTACTCCCACTTACCTTTCTGTAAACACAAGGTTCATCCTCGTTCTTGATAAAACCGTTACTCTTAACGACTTCATCAAAACGTATATTCCAACTCCTTGATGCTTGCTTTAGCCCATATATTGACCTTTGTAGTTTGCATACCATATGCTCCTGATCTTTGTTTTCAAAGCCTTCAGGTTGTGTCATGTACACTTCCTCCTTCAAGAACCCATTCAAGAAGGCGGTCTTGACATCCATTTGCCAAATTTCATAGTCGTGGTATGCTGCTATTGCAAGCATGATCCTAATAGATTTGATCATGGCAACTGGTGAAAAAGTTTCATCATAGTCAACTCCTTGTCTTTGACGATACCCTTTCGCCACCAACCTAGCTTTGTAGGTCTGAACGTTGCCATCTGCATCAGTCTTTCTTTTAAAGACCCATTTATTACCGATAGGAACTATTCCTTGCGGTTTAGGAACCAAGGTCCATACCTTGTTCTGATACATCGAATCCATTTCAGATTCCATGGCTTCAAGCCATTTTGAGGAGTCAACATCTTTGACCGCCTCCTCGTAGTTACTTGGTTCATCATCCTCAACAGTTTGCTGATTCTCAATCACAAACCCGTACCTTTCAGGTGGATGGATGACCCTCGTAGATCTACGGAGTTGTGTGTTTACTTCTCCATTGGAGAACGTCGCCTGCGGAGCAGACTCGGGTTCCTCAATCTGTTCTTGTGGATCTTGCAATTCTTCAAGATCAATCTTTCTCCCACTGCCTCCTTGAGAGATCAAATCCTTCTCAAGGAACTCAGCATTCTTTGAAACAAACACTTTGTGTTCTTCCATGGAGTAGAAGTAGTATCCCTTAGTACCTTTAGGATACCCCACAAATAGACATTTAGTACTCTTAGCACTAAGTTTGTCTGATGTCAACGATTTGACATAAGCTGGCGATCCCCATACCCTGAGGTAACTCAGGTTGGGTCTCTTACCACTCCATATCTCATATGGTGTGGTCTGAACAGATTTAGACGGTACCCTATTTAGAAGGTATGCCGCTGTGTCTAAGGCATATCCCCAAAACGATTTTGGAAGTTGAGTCTCACTCATCATAGACCTAACCATGTCTAACAAGGTCCTGTTTCTCCTTTCGGAGACACCGTTTTGGTGTGGTGTGTAAGGAGCGGTAAATTGTGAGAGAATTCCATTTTCTCTCAGATAACCCTGAAACTCGTGGCTCAAATATTCACCACCACGATCTGATCGTAATGTCTTAATCATCTTGCCACATTGTTTCTCCACTTCATTCCTAAACTCTTTGAACTTTTCAAACGCTTCAGATTTATATCTCATTAGGTATATATACCCAAATCTTGATTTGTCATCTGTAAAGGTAATGAAATAAGAATATCCACCTCTAGCCTCAATAGACATTGGGCCACATACATCAGTATGAATGAGTTCTAATAACTCACTAGCCCTATGACTCTCAAGCCCTTTGGGCTTTTATTGAATCATTTTCCCAGCTAGACAAGATTCACACTGTCCATAGGATTCCAAATCCATGGAGTCCAGGTATCCATCTCTATGCATCCTAGACAATCTTGTTTCATTTATGTGACCTAGTCTATAGTGCCAAAGATAAGATTGATTATCCGTCCTAGGTCGTTTCACATCTATATTGAGCACTTCATTTCCCATTTCCAACACATACAATCCATTTATTAAAGAAGCAGTACCGTAAACCATATCATTCAAAATGATAGAAAAAGTACCATTCCTAATACTGAAAGTATATCCATCTTGTTCTAAACAAGAAATTGAAATAATGTTTCTAGAAATTTGCGGAACATAAAGACAATTATTCAAATGCAATAAAAGGCCCGTAGGCAAAATAAGGTCAGCATCTCCAACTGAATGAGCAGCAACTCTTGCTCCATTACCAACGCGGAGATCCACCTCGTTTCTATCCAATCTCCTTGGGCTCCTAAGTACCTGCAACATATTGCAGATATGAGAACCACATCCGGTATCCAATACCCATGAGGATGGATTAGCATAAGAATAATTTATCTCAATCATGAAAATACCTGAGGCAGAAGCATCACCATGCTTCTTGTCCTTCACATTGTTCAGGTAGTCTGGACAATTCCTCTTCCAGTGGCCTTTCTTGCCACAATGGAAGCACTCAGCATCACCCTTGTCCTTAGGTGCCTTCTTACCCTTCTTCTTGCCCTTCTTCTTCTTGGATTTTCCTTTGGGCTTAAGGGGGTCACCTTTTGCAGGCTCCTTACCCTTTCCCTTGGCCTTGCTAGGCCCACCAATCAAAAGAGCTTGTGTCCTATCCTTCTTGATAGACACTTCAGCTGTTGTTAACATGCTTAACAACTCAGGCAAGCTCACTTGCATCCCATGCATATTGTAATTCATGATGAATTGACTGAAGGAAGGTGGAAGTGAGGTGAGGACTAAGTCATTACTTAGCTCGGCATCCATGATGAAGCCTAGGTTTCCTAGCTTCTCAATCAGCCCGATCATCTTGAGAACATGGCTGGCAACAGACATGCTCTCAGTCATCCTACAAGAGAACAGTTCTCTTGAGGCCTCATACCTCTCATGCCTGCCTTTAATATCATACAACTCCTTGAGATGTACGATAATAGAGGGAGCATCCATATGCTCATGCTGCTTTTGCAGTTCAGGCGACATGGATGCCAACATGATGCATACTGCCATCACATTGTCATCCAAGTGTTGTTGGTGGGTTACGAAATCAAATTCCGCAAACCCTTCTTCCCCTTCCCGTGGAGCTACGGGTATTACAACATCTAAAACATAGGCAATCTTTTCGGCCCTTAGAACTATTCTTAGGTTCCGATACCAGTCCATAAAATTCGAACCGGTCAGTTTATTCGTATCGAGTATTGAACGCAGTGACAGTGGATTAGTCATACTATTAGCTGAAAAGGATGTAAAGATAGTTTTAGTTAATATACGGTTATGTAGTTAGAAAGCAAATTATTAAAGACTTGAAATAATTTGCCACTCCCACTATTTTATCTAAGTCAATGACCCTTCCTTTTGACTTAGGGTTAATCTACTTTAGATTTTACCTTAGTGGGATTAAGAGTGCGATTATTTATTTTAACCTCCGTCTGAGACCGCAAGATTAATTTAAATAAAGGGTTGATCTTTATCAACAGTATCTCATACCCTCTCTTAACATTAGGTTGACAATTCTTTGTCACTTAGTGGTGCATCTCATGCAACCAACCTAGCACCATTGCCCTAAGCACATAAGCCCGGCTGTGCCTGCAACTTATGTCTTAGTTAAGCATTAAACCAGCACCCTAAGTGTCTTACACTTCAAACACTACTCTAGCCCAACGAAATAGTGGGTCCCAACTGAGTTGTGGAGCACTACTACGTAGAAGAGTTTTGAGTAGCATTGGTGGTGGGAGATAATCATATGCTTAATTATTTATTCCTTTTAAGGGTTCCTTTTATCTTGGGGTTAATTAGATCCCATCAAACGCATATTGTAAGTTATCATGCTAGTCGTTACCTATGTCAAACATCTATCGGTATACACTAGTCGCTATTGGACAAACATAATAACCATACAAAACGCGGTTTGCCCAATTTATGCATACTAGACGTTCTAATCATACATGCATATAAACAGTTTATATTGAGATAGCCATGGTGCTCGCGCTTTTGTCCTTTTTGCTTCTTTAAGCAACGGCCGCTTGTCGTCTATACGCCACTAGCCTATTTCTCTAATTACAAATAATTAAAGAAACTCCATAACACTTTGGAGGAACAAAATTACAAAATTTAAATTACAAATTTACTTGTGAATTAAAATGCGCGATTACACATAAATTTAAAATTCAAAAAAATTCAAATCCGGGCACCATGACCATCCCCTTCCTGTTTGTACCTGAAAAGTTCAAAACTTGCAAACACAAACATTATATTATCACATAACATTTTCACATGTATTTTGACATTTAACATTTAAACATCAAAATAACATCAAGATTCAAAATCTTAAATTTCTCATTGGCCGAATTTAAAACAATTTTAATTCAAATTTTGTTAATTCTTTCATAAAGAAAACAAAATTAAACCATGCATGTAGCCATAAACCCCTACATGGCCGAATCATATAGGTGACTATATGATAAATTTTGTCACAAAATTTCATGCATATAAACATGACACAATTCATGGAGAAAAATAAGAAATCATTCAAGGTACTCTTAGTACCCTCCATGGCCGAATCTACCCTTTCAAAAAGGGTGTTCCTTTTAAAACTTTCATAAAGAAAAAGAAACTAAACCATGATGCATAATGTTTTATGAACACAGAATCAAATTTACATGTTCATAAAAACAAAAACTTTAACACTTTAAAGGATTTGTGATTCAAGATCCATATGCAGAATTTAAACTTTAACCCTTTAAAGATTTTTGACCGTGAAAAACTCTTTTGACAAACAAGGTACCATTACCCGTCGATGGTAAAGCAACCGGGCTCTGATACCACTTGAAAGTAAACTGGCCTTTGAAGGCCGATGCATGTAAGGTGTAAAACAAAAATTTTACTGCGGAACATACATGCACTCATAGGTTCATGCTTTAAGACAGCATGATGTTACCTTGTTTTGGCCTGATCAGTCAGGGAGATGAGATGTCAGGCTTGAAGGGTTCAAACCCTCTAATGGTGATCCACACCACCGTTCGTCTATGATGCAAGAACTCTTTCTTGAAAGCCACCAGATGAACACCACAATGAGGCTTGCTATGCGCACAAGTGGTGAAGGTGGAGGCTAGGTATCCTGTTTGGAAAGGTGTACTGAGCTACCCTACAGAATGGTGCATAGATGGAGGAGAGTTGGCTTGGTTTTTCAATAAAACCTAAGGTGATGAACATGTCTATTTATGCGCACCCTTTGGAGAGGAGGAGGGAATTCAATCATTCAAAATGAAAACAAACTTTCAAATTTCTTTGAAAGTTGCGCATGAAACAGTGTGATAAGGTGGAGCTGTTGCAAAACAAACTTTGCCAACAACCTCCAATCTTATCCACATGAATTTAAATTCAAATTAATTTAAACTTAAGTTAATAAACTATCATATAGTATATAGTTCTCATGCGCATAATTCAGCCCTAGAAAGGGTCCAAATACATTGAGCAGTTGCATTCAAAATTTGAATCAACTCACACACTGATTCCCTCAACCACCAAATCTGAATGGAGGTTTGTTTTAAGTGATAAGATAACACTCTTATCACCTAAAAGTGGCGCACCAAACAGCCTAGGGAGAGCCTCCAAAGATGCTTCTTCATCCAAGGAATATGCTCCAATAAGATCCTGTTTTATCCTTTTGTTATGAAATAACTTTTCAAAACCAATTCAAATTCGAATTCAAACACTTGAATTCAAACGTTCAAACATTCAAATTCAAAATTCAAAATTCAAAATTTCAAATTTCAAATTCAAAATTCAAATTTCAAAATTCAAATTCAAATTCAAATTCTAAAATTCAAATTTCAAATTTAAAATTTCAAATTCAAAATTCGAATTTCGAAATTCAAATTCTAAATTCAAATTTCAAAATTCAAATTTCAAATTCAAACTTCGAAATTCAAATATTTGATTTATTGATTTAACTAATTAAATTAATTAGTAATGGTTTGGACTATCCAAGCCCATTACTAAACTCCATGCACCACCCACCCATTTAGGTGGGCTTCCAAACAGCTTCTTGGGCTAATAACATTATTAGGCCCAATACCTTTAAAGCTAGTCCATCATGACTACAAGGTGTTAGTGTGTGACCCATTAGGTCAAACTTAGCTACTGACATAACTGGGCTTGGGCCCAACAAGCCCACAACCCAATTAATGACAACACAGAGCACTAGCAATGCTTTGTTGCCCCAGAACTAGTCAGATTAATGACTTGATCAACCTATTGCACATATTTGGTTGCCGTATGTATTTCCCTTCGTCTCGGTTATTTTCTCATTAACCTAGGGTAAGGAAATGTATCAACCCCTGCGGTTTAGGGTAAGCTTTATTCGAAATAGGGAATCTTCAATTTACTGACTCTAAAGGCAGATCATCTCATGATCTCTTTTACTATGCATAGATTCCTGAGTCCCTGTAAATGTCATCCCGATTTCTCCGGTTTACAGATAACCTAATCTCTCACAGAGATTTGACGAATTCCTTCAGCTTATTACCCTAGCCCCGTGCCCTTTAAGGACACGCCCAACAGTTTACCTATGAGTCTCCATGTTTCAGGCAGACGAGGTATACAATCAAAACATGCCTTCAAGAATACAGTCTAGGTAATAACTTCTGGTCTAAGGAAAGACACACCCAAACATAAAGAGATTACTCTAATGACACTATCTGTGAGATTTCCTCATAGAGTCTCTTTTTGGGTCTGTTCAGTGCGAGCTATACTCTTATAGGTCCACCCACGACTTTAGCTAAGATATCTCCATATCTGCAGCTCATGAGGTCTTTACCTTGTATCCATATACAAGTAGATAAGTCGTACTAGTCTTTACTCGAGATCACTGATCCCCAAACTCAGTGTCTCTAGACTAGGAACTAATAATTAGGAATAGACATGCAATATCCTTGAATCCTCATGATCGTGATCTCATCACCGATACTCAAGAGATACCTGTTCTATTCCAAGGGGTTTATCCAGTTCATTCATATAATATTAACAGTAATATCGAGACACAATATGAAACTGAATAAATAATGCTTACATTTATTTGCGACAAACAAAGTTCTACATCTAGTGTCCTTTATTTAATCAAAAAGATTGTCTCTAGGACATCCATATGCTAACAGTTCGGTCACCACCACCGTGACCTACGTCCATCCCGTTCAACTTTCCACTAATTATCAAGCTTCAAGGGTGCTTGAAAAACCACTACAACCTTCAAGAATATTAATTCTTGGAACCTTCACACTTCCACTCACTTACTTAGGTTATGAGCAACCTCTTTCACTAGGGTCTCACTACCCTTTAAACAAAAGAATAGATTGGGAGTGTTTAGAAAAGGATTTGTACTCTTGAAGTACAGATTATACAAGTTGAAGCTTATAGGTATTGATCAATGACACAAGATTAAAGCTCAAAGGTGATTTATGATCAAGATGATGAAAAGTAAGCAAATGATATGAAATAAAGCAAGAATAATGATTAGGAAAGGTGTCCCATCAATGTGAATAGTGATCACTATTTATAGAGGCACCCCATGACCCTTTGAACACTCACTTTCGCAAAACTAGCCGTTTATAGCCGTTTGACTGCTTTCTGTCCAGTAAGTATTCGAATACTTTTCGTAAGGTGTTCGAATACTTCAACTGGTATTCGAATACTTTTCTTAAAGTATTCAAATACTTTGTTCTGAGCATAAGTATTCGAATACAGACAATGTAGTATTTGAATACTTTCTTTGATTGTGCAGTCTTATGAGTTGTAAAGCATTCCTTTAAGTCTCTAATCACTTTTAATGTATTTCCTTGACTTGTATAAAATGTTTTAGGGTTATTGAATATGTCAAGGATCTTTTTCATAATAATCAAGGCTTTTAAGTGATTGATGACATGGATAATGCATGCATGGATTTAAATATCCTTTGATCTCATTTATGCATCATTAATCAATATACCTTTACATTTGGAATCTAAGTTCTCAGGAGCATGTTTCGATAATGATCTTGTGTGTTGAATGATTCGCTCTTGTTGACTTGTTTGAATTGCTTCCTTTGACTTTTGATTGTTGCGAGTTGTGTTATCTCTAACGTTGCTTCTATGCTTGTTTGTTATCATCAAAACTCTTGCATGAATGAACTCTTCATTTTAAGCGCATTGGTTTCACAATCTCCCCCTTTTGATGATGACAAACTTAAATTGAAAAGAAGGGTTAGCGTAATATATAGTTAGATAAGATGATGCTAGGACTCCCCCTTAATATGTGGGTATTTGTAAAAGGCGGAGTTCTAGATCTATGTTTACCTTGTTTTTACCTTTGGTGATTGTGCTCCCCCTTTTTACCTTAGTTTATATATCTTTCTCAATTTGCAATATCTTCTCCCCCTTTGGCAACACCAAAAACAACAAAATAATAGAATGCAAAACAAGTAGGAGAAACATAGTAGCATAAAATATCAGAGTGATGAAACAGATGAACATCCATCCAGATAAAGTAAATAAAGTCCAAAAAGTAAATAAAGGTTAGCATCAGAGGGCAGGGTCATCAAAAAGACAGTGATGCATAGTAAATGACTGCAGGTGTCACAGCGGAGGGGAACCAGGAGGAGAGAGGCCTGCAGTGCCGACATCCTCATTAGTCAGGCCAAGACGACACTCGATGCGGGAGAGACAGTTTCATATGATGTCATCCATATCCTCCAGAAAGTCCATCACGTCGTCGAGAGTGACAGGGCGTCGACGTTGGCGTCGAGGAACCGGAGGGATAGAGGTACCCTCAGTCGCAGTAGCATCCTCAGTGGCAGGAATATCAACAGGAGCATCTGCAGGAATGGGATCATCATGAATGGGATCATCCTCATCCATGGGAGCAGCAGAAGGAGCACCAGAGGAATAGACCGACTCGCCTGCTATCTTGCAAAGGCCACACTTTTTTAGCTGTGTGCCGACAATTTTATGATTATTTTTCAATGGGGTCTTTGCCTCTCCAATCATGGGAACCTGGCTGTGCTCTATGATGGCCTGAATCAGCATAAGGAAGGGATGAGGAGAGTTCTTATGATGATGAGTATCCAGCATGACGCGGCATATGGTGTCTGGCCAATAGATTGCCATCTTGTTAAGGATGGCCCACATGAAAAATAAGTCAGTGTTGAGCACTACAGCATGATTGCCTCCCCTAGGTGAGATGACATGAGTGATCAGATAGTGGAGGATCCGGTGAGGCACCTGCAGACATATAGGAGAGAATTTGGTCATGCCAAGTTTATATGTTCCTTCCCTGACAACAGATTGAATGAATGCTTCTCTGTCATATTCTTCATAGCTGCGATAATCAGAGCCATCAAATTCGAGATCGCCAGTGCGAATATAACCAATAAGGGTGGTCCAATCCGGTGGATAGATCTTGATGTGAACATTCTTTACTTTGGATTGCAGCACACGTGCATTGTAGGTAAGGTTTTGATAGAATGCTCGAACCATGGGTGCTACAAACGGGCGATGAAGCTGAACAAATTCTAGCAGATGGACTCTCTCTAGGATGTTAGTGATGTCAAATCCTTCTGCCACAAAGAAATCAGAGTCGAGGTATTTGGGCTCAACGATGGGTCGGCGGAGATAGTGGGTGGCAAATTTCTTCTGCTGAAGTGGATCATTAGGAAAATAACGAGTAAAATCAACAGCTTCAGCAGTTGGAAGATCTGGAATAGATTTTGAGCGAGTGTCAGCCATGACGAGTCCTAAGAAAGAAAAGAAAAAGAATGGATAATCAGTAAGCAGTATTAGAAAAACAATAAAAAGATGTAAATATTCGATCCAAATGATTGATATTCTGTTGAGAATAGTTAATTGGCAGTAGCAGATAAAAAATACACAGCTGCAGTATTAGAGAAATGGCAGAAAAGCATACAGCAGAGTCAAGTATTCGAATACTTTTCTCAGTATTCGGATACTTGGGTTGTTGTATTCGATTACTGCATGGCTGGTATTCGAATACATCTCTGAAGAAGAGGTATTCGAATACTTTTCGAGCAGTATTCGAATACTTTGCTCGAAGGAGAAGTATTCGAATACTTATTCATCAGTATTCGAATACTTGTTCATCAGCAACCCAGAATCAGTGCACCAACGTCCATAAATTCAACAAATAATGCAACATGATGATTGCTAAGCCTAGATAGCATAATAACGCAAGTAAAAGAACGCCTAGGGAACACGGAATCAACATCATATGCATACAAGGTGCAAGGGACAGATCTAGCATACACATGGAGACAAAAAAAAATTAGGGTTCATGGAAGCATACCTGTGATGATTCAGGGGAGATGAAATCAGAGGGAAAGGCGGGAGCGAGATACTTAGCTGCCGGTTTCACTTGGAGGAAGAGCAGAAATGGGGCTTAGGGTTTGGAGGAGCAGAAATAGGGCTTAGGGTTTGGTAGGAGAAAATGACGGTGTAGTCGAATAAAAGCTCAAATCAGAGCATTAAGTGCAGGAGTATTCGAATACTTTTCAAATGGTATTCGAATACTTTTTTTTTTTGAAAAGTATTCGAATACTTTTCGAATGGTATTCGAATACTTTCTAAAGAATGAAAGTATTCGAATGGTATTCGAACACTTTCTAAAGAATGAAAGTATTCGAATACTTTTGATAAAGTATTCGAATACTTTTGATAAAGTATTCGGATACTGCAGTTCGGAATACAGCAAAATGGAAGGATTAGAACTGATTTTTTGCAAATTTTTCATGGTATGAATGTGCAAATGAGTGATGATTATATCATTATTAAGTCAATATCTAATGATAAGTCACCTTAATATGCTTACCTCCAAGAGTGTGATTGGAACTTCAATCGTTGAAGCCTTACCTTTTCATAAGTTATTTACTTAAATAGTTTTCCTAAGATATCAAGTACGCAAAGTACCTGCAGTTAAACTTTGGGGGAAACTCCGACCCTCAAATTAGTTATTGAGATAATGAGATGTGAAACATGCACATTTATAAGCAAGATGGATCAATTAACCCGATTTCTCGTCTTAAGTTGGTGAAAACATCCTTTGAAAGTGGTTTTGTAAAAATGTCCGCCAATTGCTTGGAGGATTCAACATGTTCTAAAACACAGTCACCATTTTGTACATGATCTCTTATAAAGTGATGACGAATATCAATATGTTTAGTTCTTGAATGCATGATGGGATTTTTGGTTATATTGATGGCACTAGTGTTGTCACACCTAATAGGGATATGATCAAGATCAAGCCCAAAGTCCTTAAGTTGTTGTTTCATCCAAATAATTTGTGCACAACAACTACCGGCTGCCACATATTCTGCTTCGGCCGTGGACAGCGCTACACTATTTTGTTTCTTGCTATGCCAAGAAACTAGTGAACAACCAAGAAAGTGGCAAGTGCCACTCGTGCTTTTCCTATCCGATTTACAACCGGCAAAGTTGGAATCGGAATAACCTATAAGCTCACATGGAGCTCCCTTTGGATACCATAGTCCTACTTGAGTAGTGCCTATGAGATATCTCAATATTCTTTTTACGGCACTTAAGTGTGATTCTTTAGGATTGGCTTGAAATCTAGCACACATGCACACACTAAACATAATATCCGGTCTACTTACGGTTAAGTAAAGAAGTGAGCCAATCATACCTCGATATCGAGTGATTTCAACAGGCTTACCTCCTTCATCCTTGTCTAATGTACACGATGTACTCATATGAGTGTCAATCGCTTTTGAACTTTCCATACCAAATTTCTTGAGCAACTCCTTACAATATTTGCTTTGATTGATGAAGATTCCATCTTTCTCTTGTTTGATTTGAAGACCAAGGAAGAAGTTGAGCTCACCCATCATTGACATCTCAAATTCACTTTTCATGGTGTTAGCAGATTCTTCACAAAGTTTAATATTAGATGCATCAAATATAATATCATCAACATATATTTGAGCCAGTAAAATATGATCATTTTTCCTTTTTATGAAAAGTGTTGTATCAACCTTTCCTCTTTCAAAACCTTGTTCTAAAAGGAACTTGCTTAACCTTTCATACCAAGCTCTTGGAGCTTGCTTTAAGCCATATAAAGCCTTTCTAAGTTTAAAAACGTGGTTAGGCAAGTCATGATTTTCAAAACTGGGTGGTTGATTAACATAAAATTCTTCTTGGATATACCCATTTAAAAAGGCACTTTTA